>QEPC01014010.1:557375-577008 GCA_003113815.1 Sphenodon punctatus
AAGGAGGCAAGATCCTGAGCAGAAAGGGAAGAAGGAGGGGGAGGACAGGGAGGCTTGAGGAGGGAGTCAAAGGTAGAGAACAGGCGGCGAGGGTCCCGAGAACAGGACTCAATGCGGGAGGCATAGTATAGTCTCACATGTTGTATAGTCTCACATGTTATGCTTGCTTACAACCTAGGCACCATGCACTCGTATTGCCCCTTGGTCTTTCAGCCCAAATCCTCTTCCTCTGCAGACTGGGGGCAACAACACAGAAGCTAAGGAAAACGGGGTCAGGACGAAGGCAGCTTGCTGCCTCCAACTCCCTGCTTTTCCTATATCCTTTCATTTGGGTTGTGGAGAACAGGACAGCTGAGTACTGGGGGGCTATACACGGGGATATCAAGGTTGATGGATGTGGGCACTGTGATGTGAGTACTAGGGACAGACAGGTGCTGCCAGAGTGTTTATGGGGGACAAGGCTAAGAATGGGTGATGTGTATGAATGAACGAGGCTGAGGGGCAGTGTATGTATCGATAATGGGCAGACAAATGCTGGGAGAGGTGTATATGGGGGGACAAGCCTGAGAGATGGGTGATGTGTATCAAAGCTGGGGGGGCAGCCAAGGGTGGGGAGCAGTTTTTGTATGGGGGTAGGGGTGCCCAGGTGGTGGGGAGATAAATTTGTGGGGGGAGAAGGCTGAGAGAGATGGTCTTTCTACAGAGATATGGGTGCTGTGTATTCATGGACGGGGGGTGGGGGGGCAGCCAGCAGTGGGGGCTACATGTATGTATGTTTTTTGTATTTGCTTTCAGTTGGGATGGGGACAATGGGATATCCAAGGTTTATTCCCCTTAGGAGGGCTGTACCTGAGGGAAAGCAAATAATAACCAACCCTGTCGGGAGTCACAGCTCACAGACAGCTAAATCCCTTGCCAATACAGTATAGTACTCCAATGCATAATATGCTAGGACAAATATCTGCTTTCCTTTAATCACCGGTGTAGTAAGCAGATGCACTTGAGCTTCTGTCTGAGAGGGAACCTATAAATGACAGAGAAATTGTGGCTACAGAGGGAACAGGGATCAAGTCTATAATACTGGGGCGGGGAGGCGCTTTCTGTCCCCAGGTTCAGAGTTGCCCCCAATCCCATGAAAGACCAAGGCAAAGTCTGGGTGCATGGAACCTAGTATGTAATACTGTACTCTTTACTAGGGATGGGCGAACCCGTTTCGGGGTTCAGCCCGAACTTGGGGTGTTCGGGCCATTCGCGAACCCCCCGAATCTGAACTGTCCCGCGCCCGAACTGGCCGAACAAAGTTCGGGTTCCAAACTTGTTCGGGCGGCGGGCGAGGGGGACCCGTTTTGCCCTCCCCCCTACAGGCTGCACGGGTGGAAGGGGAGCCGGGACTCACCCCCACCCTGCACAACCCTGGGGGAAGCATTTAAACAAAAAAAACAAAAAACCACACCCGCCACTGCACCCCAGGGATTGTCCTACCTGTTGGTGCCGGGGCTCCGGCCCCGGGTCTGGTGGTGGCAGCCGGTCCCGCGGCACTCCAGAGCACTTCAGGCCTAGGCCTTCCAGGTCATGGGGCCTAGGCCTGAAGCGCTCCAGAGCGCCACAGGTCCCGCTGCCACCACCACTACCGCTGCTGGAGCTGGGGCCGGAGCCCCAGCACCAACAGGTAGGTCAGGCTCCATTCTCGGGTCTGGTGGCGGCAGCGGGTCCCACAGCGCTCCGGAGCATTTCAGACCTAGGCCTTCCGGGTCATGTGACCGTAGCCCCGGCACCAACAGGTAGGGCAATCCCGGGGGGGCTTAACAAAATGTCAAGGCTGCGCAGGGTGGTTGGGGAGATGAGCCCCAGCACTCCTTCCACCCGCGCAGCCTGGAGGGGGGAGGGAAAAACAGGTCCCCCGTCCCCCGCCCGGCACCTAAATGGGTTCAGCCCCCCTGAACAGGTTCAGGCCGAACCCCGAACTGTTTCAGGGGGCCCAAATGGGCCGAACTCCGAACCCCTCAGGGTTCGCCCATCCCTAATCTTTACTGCTTACATGGCACATGAGTTAAGGCAGAAGCCTTAACTTAGAATTTCCATGCTTTTTGAAGCACAAGCGAATTTCTAAGAACCTTTACTCCCCTCTTAAACCAGAGGTTTTTCAAACCAAAAAATATACATTAAGGGTGCAATTTTGAATTTGAATTGCACTACTACAGGTGCAGTCTGCATGATCACTTGTGCAGTACTTTGTGAACCTTTAACAATATGTTATAATATTGTCCCCTTTATGAATTTCATGTAAATTGAATATTAACATAACTTTGCAATGCGGATCATAGAGAAGTGCCAGTAGAGTTGAGTGCAGCATGGATGAACTTGGTGTATTCATCTTGCTGTGGATGTTGTTACGGCTGTTAACCTTTGGTTTAGTCTTCTCAAAGAGAACATGGAAGGAGGGAAAATGATTGGCAGCAACACCAGGTATACAAATGCCAGGATCACATTTTTCTGCGCATCTTGATTTCTGAGACTTGTGTATTTGCCAGGTTTGCATACAGATGATTATCCATGAAGTATCCAATGAGCATGCAGACTAAATTCATCAGAGCAGTCTATTGGGCCATCCATGTAGATAAAATGGCTTGCACCTGGATGATTTGGTCATTAGGGGAAATGTTGAAGAGCGTGGGTGCTGGAGCATTGCCTTGCAAAATGTTCTGCTGTTGGCAAGAAGACAGCAAGAGTTCTGTTTTGCTACAGATATTCACAATGAATCTTCTGCTGTCCAGTAGGGTTTACATCATCTTTATGTAGGGCAAATTCTGTCATCATGAGTATCTTAATAAGAAGACAACAGTGATCATGGGCAGCTGAGAGATCAAGAGATACTGCTTCCATTATCATGCCCCTTTCATATACATCTCTGATGTGTTAAATCAGATTTAATATCTGTCCAGTACATGACCGTCCCAGGCAAACGCTAGCCTGTTTAGTGATCAGTAAGGGTTAAATCACTGGCACAAAGCAGCTTAGCAGCAAGCACTCCAAATGCTTAAATGTGTGGCACTGAAGTGAAATACAGTTCATGTTCTTTGATTCTGGATCAAAGTACATTTTGTGGATCAGAAATTTTTTTAAAATATATGCTTCTCTTCACTGTGCACAGTGCACTTAGTGGTGGATGATCCTTACCCAAGTAACTTCTTGTACAGTTTGTGGACAGCTGTGATATTTGGTGCTAAAAATGAAAATGGGTGTTTTTACACACACATTTCTTCTGCATGTTTGCTGTTACATCCTGAACTTTCTGCGTGTCTAAATCACTCATCCAGATCATAAACATTTGGCTCTTTGAACTTCTGCATAAAACTTCTCCCAGAACGTTTGTGTGTAAAACATTCTCCTGGTAAAATGCTTTGCTCCAGGCAGCTGTGGTCACTTGGTTTCCATGGCAGCCCCTCACGTCTACAGCTGCGGCTACTTTAGGCTGCCTCAAGGCAGTGTTTGTGTGAAGAATGCACCCAGGAACTGCCTCGGGCAGTGTGTGTGGGAAGAATGCATCCAGAACTTACTTGTGGACTTGAAAACCCAGAAGACTGAAAGACCAGCACTTTAAGATGTATGTAAAAATGCCCAATGTCTTCAACAATGGGCAAAAAATAATTAGGTTGACTATGAAAGACATTTGGTAATGCTGAAAGTGGCTCCGTTATAAAATATGCACAGAATTGACATGCACAGAACTTACTGAAAGCTAAGTGTGTATCAAGCTACAGAGACAGAATCACCTCTGACCTTGAAATCAAGAAGATATCACGCGCCAGAATGAGGATTTGATTAAAATGGGGTACGCATTGTTTTTCAGTATCTGTTCTACATGGAAATGAAGCAGGCTGGGGTGGTGTTACTGACAGCACCGTGAAGGATATGAAAACAGCCAGGAATAGACTTTCACTTTGTCTTGCTATTTCCTTACTCTGAAGGTTTTGAATTGATCATTTGGGTGTAGCCCGAGCCTTAAATCTCATTAAACACAGTTTTGGGGCACTGATTCCCTGTACTTCATTTAATATGTCCTACTGATTTAGAGAGATGAGAGAAGATGGCAAAAGACCAAAATGTGAACCACCAGTATTTTGTCTACAATAATCTCAGTTACTGAGCATAACAGTTTTAAAGTTACAAATATGTGTTGCAGGTCATTTTCTGTATTATGTGAAATAAACCTTTTTTAAAAAAAACAACACAAAAAAAACCCCTTAAAACTTGAAAAAGTAAATCTGTCTCAGGAACCTTTAGGAACTGTTTTTTTAGTGTAGCTAAGTTACTAAGTTTTCTAGGACCATATTCTATTTCTCAGTAACATTGTATAACCTCTCTACTAGTTTATTTGTAAAATGAGTTAGTATCTGAAGCAGGAGGTTGTTGCCTGTGAAAGGCCTCGCTTTACCAGTTGAGTGTGTTGCGTGCGTGCACAGATCAAACTCACTCCCTGTGCGTGTGCACATTGTATGTGCGAGCATAGTGCCCGAGGCAAAGTCCCCTGCCTCCCAACCATGCCACCACCCGGCAGAAGGAGAAAAAGGGATGCACCAGAGAATGTGGTTGTTGGGGCAGATGGGAGGCAGAGGACTTTGCCTCAGGCGCTTGCACACGCACACTATGTGCAAACAGGGCGAGTTTGGTCCACATGCCCAATGCACCTGTGCGAACTTTGGATCAATGGGTGAAAACAGACATGACGCTAACCACCCTTTAACCACCCTTGGTGGTTATTTATGCATGTTGCAGGGCTGTATTGGTGCCCTATGCAGTCCTGCAACGTGCATAAATAACCACCAAGGGTGGTTAAAGGGTGGTTAGTGTCATGTCTGTTTTCACCCAGAGTCTAAGGTGCCCCCCTACCTCTTCCTGTAAAATGAGCAATCATTTTGCTTTCTTGGGTCAAGATGTATATCCATGATCAATAACTGAGTGGCAAGGTGCCAGGGAACATGATCTCACATTTGTTTTGGACAATTTCCCTGAGATTTTTACACAATACAGGTTTAAAACTCCTATTAAACAAAACTTTTTTTTACAACTTTAATTAGGGCTCCACTGCCATACTGCATCTGAAAAATTTAACTTACTTAAATCTGTAGCTCTCACGCTTGTTATTGACAAATCCATCTGCCAAATCACGAGGCACAATAATCTCCAAACTAGACCCTGATTTCTCATCTTCATCAAGTGAGTAAATCTACAAAAAAAGAACAAACAATATATATTAGGAAGAAGGCTGTTTTTTGGTGACTTCATATCAACTTCATGTATTTTTACAATCTGCAGCAAGAAGAGAAAAGTAAAATTCAGTTCAACATACTAGGTTACTTTGTTATTTTTCATAATAGTGCCCAGTTGGGTGCAGAATGCATTTCTGCACCGAATACTCCAGCTGGGAAGCGACGTGCCAGCTTCAATTCTGAGAGCAGAGACTGGCATTTTCTCTATCAGTGTACATGTTAAACTTACGGTGATACGCTATTGGGTAAGACTGCTCACTCAACGTGAGTGTTCCCTTCCATGACAGTGTTTACAGGAGGAGCTGGTATATACAGGCCCTAGAGGCTATCCATGGCTTGGATATTTGGGATATCTGATCCAGAGTCTTGGGTTCTCTTTTACCCATTTTGCTGGTAGATCATTAATGGGGATCAAAAAAAGAAATACAGGTCAGATTAGAAGATATTGAGCGCCAGGAGGATATAGTGGCCTTGGGGAACTGGAGGGTGGCCCCCTGGCTTAAGTTGGTGAAGCCAGTGTGGGGGCTGGAGGCATACTTGGATAGCCTTATGAACAGCGATCTCCGCAGAAGCTATACGCTATTGAGATTCCAGCAAGTGCTGACTGCCGTGGTCAAAGGGCGACGGAAGGGGGTGGTTTAAGCAAGATGCCTATGCACGTGCTTCCACTGAGAGGTCGAAACGGTGGAGCATTTTCTGTTAACCTGCTCCTACTATAACGATTTAAGGGCAGTATGGCTCCAACCACTAATTGATGGGGTAGCATATTCAGAGCCAGGCCACGGGTACAAAGGACTCCTTTCCCTAACAAGGTTGGAAGAGGTTGTGGCATTGGCAACTTTTGTCTGGTTGGCCTCCAAGAAACGGAGGGTGGATAAAGCGGAGCTATGAGGCATTGAGGGACTAGACTTTGGGATTAGCCAAATAAGTAGGGTGCTATGCTAGTGAGATGACTAACCTTGTAAAGTGGTGTATTATGTATTTTTGTTCATAACTCCATCGTATCGGGATGGCCAGGGTGTAAAAACCCAAATAAGCAAATAAATTTGCTTTGCTGTTTGATCAGGCAACTTAGCTAGTGGGGGGGCTTCTTCTGTCTAGCAGATAAGCTATCCTTCCCCATGTTAGTGGGTTATAGAAAGTAGCCTTGTATTATATTTGTTTTAAAAATTTAGGAGGAGGCTCAATCTTCTTTTATTATTTAGGATTTTAGCTAGTGTAGTGTGTGCATCCGCTGAGGTATCGATTTGTTTTATTATGGCATTTAACATTGGGCATTTTGCTGAGGTAGTACTTACCCTTTACGGCACTGCATACTCCTTTTGTCCTTTTTAGTTGTGTCAATAGAGTATTTATGTGCCATTTCATATTGTATTTTATATGAGTCTGTGTAAATAAGTATTTTAAGGGTACAGCGAAAACTAAACCCATAATAAATAAATTTTAAAATAGTGCCCAGTTGGATACAAGTGAAATCAAATAGCGAGATTTACCTAAAGGATCATCAATGCAAATATATTATTTAATATGTATTATGGCAGTAACTAGAAATCCCAGTCAGGTTCTTGAACCCATTTCTTATCATATCCATCCACACACACAAAAAAAGTATTAAGTATATAGGGTTTTTTGCTGCACAGTTTTACTACTTTGTCATGACTCCATTCCGCATTAAATATCCGTGCTTTTCTGCTCTGCAAAAAGCCACTTAAAGTCATCTTGTGATCTCAGCAAGTTAACGTACACAGCACACCACTGAAATCCACAGAAGTTAGGACTAGAAACAGCCTCATAAGAGGAAAAATTATGAAGAGGCCACCGCAAGTCTCTCATATTAGCTAGTACTCTAGGCTACCCCCTGCCGTCTCTTTTCCTCACACATTCTGAGATTCTCAAATGACCTCATCCAATCCCCCTCTTGCCCTCGCCCCTCACACAAAATCTAGGCACTTCAGCTTGCTCCCTGCCACAGTGCCACTGGCTCCCACACACTATAAGCACTGCAGCCTGTCCCCTGCTGCCTCCACTACTCGCCATACAGACATACTCGGAGCAACCCTCCACCACCTTGCATACACACACACACGTTCTGGATGCCTCACCCTTCCCCAACGCACATCATCCACACAAGTTCTGAGTTTTAGTTTTCTCTCTCACACACACACACACACACACACCGTAGCCACGCCTTTCAACCACCTCCCACCATAACCCCTATCGAAGAAATAAATACAAATTGGGGGTTCCTCGGCTTTTCTTCAGCCTTCCCTCCTCAGTTTGAGTTTCCAACACACCTGTGCGTGAGCACACTTTTGGGCACCACTTGCTGCTCCCCACTTACACACACGGGGAACCTACGCTCTAAACACCTCCCTACACTACTCTACCCAGGGGATCCACTGCTTTCGTCCCCCCACCCCGTGTTTCCCAGGTTTCCTGCACCGTGGCGTTACTGCTCCCTGTATACCTACCCCTGCCTGCTGCCGCCTAGTCAAGGGCTTCACACGGGCGTAGATCTGGATCGTTTGCTTCACCATCTCACAGGTTTTGTTGTTGGGGGGGAAGCAGGAGGGGGCTAGGCCCTTCATAGCAACAGTAACTAAGGAACACTACCCAGCATACATTGTAGGAGGGAGTCATGCGGTTTGAACTGCGCATGCGGGAACGTAGAAGTATTGACTCGAGCTCGTCTTCTTTTCGGAGCTCCCATCGCTTGGGCACAGGCATCGGCTGCTGGCTTGCTACTCCACACAGATTAGAGACTGCGTAGAAGGGGCTCCAGTTCCTCCCCCCTTCTGTGGTATGGAAACTGGGAATCCTTAGGCCTCTACTCCAACAAGGGGACAGGCAGAATTCCTCGTGTTCCCCCAGCTCCCCAATAAAGGATTTAATGCAAGCAACATTCTAGCTGCCTATTTTCACGTTAAGCTGAGTGGGTGATAATGCAGCCTATGTGGAACATGTGGCTCTTAAATAAACTTGGGTCGTGGGTACAGAATTGGGGTTCCGAGGCCGAGCTGGTGCAGTACACAGGTAGAGTTCCCAAGCGATTTCTTCCTGTGTCCTGCTCTAACCAGAATGTGGTTCCCGGCCCCGCCTCGCCCATGCCCTGTCCCTGTGAGTCTGCTCTGCAGGGCTTTTAACTGTTTGTGTGCTAGCTACTGCTTCCCTTTCCCTCGTGCTGCCTAACCTTCCAGAACTGATCCAGTTGCTCTTAGAAGGCCCGGCCAACACTGCCCACTGCTGCTTGCTGTTCACTGCTGCTTGTCAGCGCGGCAGCATTCCGTCCTGAGCACTCACACCCATATCATTCCAACCACCTTACTTTCCTCTGTAGCACAGAGCACCAAACGCCTGCTGAGTTTCCATTGCCAGGGGGCTGGCTGGGCAAGGTGGATAGCGATGGGACAAAGCATATGGATATGGAGAACTACCTCCTGCGTGGGTAGGGGTAGCTGGGCAGGTTTCATGGGTGTGGGACAAAGCATATGACTGGACATGAACGTGCAGTGCCTTCTTATGCGATCTTGGGGTGCCCATGCCTAGAGGAAGATATTTATTTTTATTTACCGTTTTTTCTACCCAGGCCCCTCCTGCTCAGAGAGCAGCTTGGGCAGCTTACAAGATGCATATCATGTCATAAATATATGCTAGAGATGTCACAGAGCAGGTATGTTCTGGGAACCTGCCCACTCCCCACCTCCATGCAATTCCAATTGGTATTTGGAATATTTTACAGTATTTACAGTCTCCACTATTAGGGCTTACACCATAGCTGCATCTTTAAGCTTTTCAAATTCTTTGCAAACATGAAAGAATGTTCTTAAAAGAAAAAACCCTGAAATTCTCGGTTATCACAAGACTTGCAAAAATCTGTATTTACAAGTATTTTAAAGCTCGGCAGTCGCAACATCAGAACCTGGTTCGCAGCAGCACATCAAGCTGAAGGAAAGCAAAGATTACTTAGTCTACTTCAGCAGGTAGTTGTTTCATTAATTTTCATCATGGAAAACAATTCTCAAAAAGAAACTAAAACAAAGTCCTGAGGATGATTAAGATAGTAGTGCTAGTACTTGGAGCTTCACTGTGGACTAAACTGCATTAGGAAACTAGCAGGAAACACCAGGAAGGCTAGCACTACTGGCATGAGGAAAATCTTAACAGTCCAGTTGGAAGAAAGCTTGTGAACAGCTGTCCTATGATGTGGCAATGGACAACTTTTCCCAAGAGCTGAGTGAGCAACAGATCAATACAGATTCCTTTCAGACCCACTGAGAGACATTTGGGGCTCCAGTACATCTGGTGGCAGGAGGCCCCATACTTCTTGACCTCGTGACATAAGTTTTGAAATCAGTTTTTGGAGATCAAACTGGTATTTTACTTTCACATTACCTGCCATTATTTTTTTACTTATATTTTAATGTAAGAAAGACATCTAGTTTTCTGAGCCTGGTACAATTGTACCTCCATTCCCTCCTCTCATATCATTAGTCCACTTGCAAATACCTGGGCCGTTTTTAAACAGACTTCCACGGGGGGAGGGTGGGTAAGGTCTATATGTCGCCTGTGGAGTGTCGCGTGGTGGGGGTGGGGGCATGCATGGGGGAAGGACGCAGACGGGCACTCGCCCATTTCTGTCCACCTCCTTACATGGAGCAACCCGCCTTTTTGGCAATTGCTCCATGAGTGGAGGGTGGGCGGAGATGCATGGGTCGCGGGAGCGTACCTCCACATTTAAATTTCTTAGTCTTGAAATACGTGGTCACGTTGATGACAAGGCAAACTTGAAACAGCACTTAATATTACATGCAGATGATGCGCCAGAGCTGAAATCGTGGTTAAAAATTGTACAACATACAAATAGGCTTATCATGACATTATAAATGAGATGCTTTCAGTCATGGTTTACAATGTCCTCTGTAAATTGATGGAGATTTGAGGAAGCTATATGCTGTAATTGTGGATGAGACCACAGATCTTTCTGCGAGGGAGTACATTGTTGAAGAGGATTGTGTAGTAGATTTTTTTTTTACACAATGGTTGACAACAGCTAAAACTTTTTTTTACTATTTTGAAAGCTGTACTTTGCCACTTTTGTCTTCCTAATGAGTATTGCCATGGACAGTGTTATGATGGAACAGCAAATGTTGCTGGACTTCAGCATGAATTGCAAGATCTGCTGCTGGAAGTAGAGCCTAAAACATGATTTGGGCAGTTTACTAAATAGCGTTTATTACCAACTCTGAATTTGATGGTGCAGGATGTGGCACAAAACTTCAATGTTGGTCAGAATTTTCTAAGTCTCATTGCTGACCTAATCACTCTTGTGAAAACATCCCAAAACACCTTGCTTAGTCAACAGGGAGAGGGCAAAGTATATTTGTGTCAATTTTGCCTCAAAGATGGATGGACACTTTAGGGCACAATCCTCTCCCATTAAAGTAAATGGGAGTTTTGCTATTGAATTATATGTTGGAGGATTTCACCCTCTGAGCAGCTTC
Organism: Sphenodon punctatus; assembly: GCA_003113815.1. Taxonomy (NCBI): domain Eukaryota; kingdom Metazoa; phylum Chordata; class Lepidosauria; order Sphenodontia; family Sphenodontidae; genus Sphenodon; species Sphenodon punctatus. Next base: position 568,147 of record QEPC01014010.1, read on the forward strand.
TTTACGGTTAGTTGCTTGAAGTTATAGTGAGCTGATTGATTTATCATGTTGAGAAATAAAAAACCATATGAAGGCAGAACAGTTAGAATGAGAAAGTCCACCTGTTCCTAGGCCCAGAAAGGCCCCGTCACATTGATGATGGGTCTCGTTTGAGTCTCAACGATTTCAGTCTTCAGAGGTGCTCTGTACCCGAATATTCAGTGAAGTACTATTTTATCACAGGTCTGCGCAGTAGTGGTGTACAGTTTGTTTTATTAGTTACTAAAATGAATGCAGCCCCATTCTTTTAGTAGTTAAAGCCCCCAAAATGAATGAATAAGTAAACAACATTTATTTGCTTTTATTCATTTTCATTAAATTAAAGAATAAAATGAAAATCGTTGTGCATGCACAAGATGACCATGAGACTATTCTGTGCATGAGTGCTCTTTTTGAAATGGTGGCAGCAGCGTTGCTGCCGTTTTGGAAAAGGGCAGTCAGTCTGTGAATGCACAAAATGGCCACTGCACATGTGCAGAAGACTGGCTGCTCTTTTCCAAAATAGCAGCAACACTGCTGCCATTTCAAAAAGGGTGCACATGTGCAGAACACTTGTGGCCATTTGCACATGCACAATGTTTTTGCTATTTTTTATTTTAGTTTTTAAATGAAAAGATTATGAAAAAACTGTTTTTTAATTAAAATTAAGAGATTTTTCAAAACAAAAATGAGAGGTCCCTTCTGCGCACCCCTATTGTACAGTCACTTCACCTCTGCTATGTGGCAACACATGATGAACACTGACAAGATTGTCATAGGAAAGAATAGCAGATACATCACTGACTTTTATAGTATGGACTTTGATGCTGGTTGATGTTGACTACATTGTGATATGTTTATGGCTATCGTAAAGCAGCACAAGATTAAACTTTTGACATTTCAGAATGTGGTAGGGTAGACCTTATGACTGGACAACAAGGAGAACATCGGCTATAGCTACTACCTTAAGCTGACAAAGCTGATTAAAAGTGCACTTACCATGAACTTCAGAAAGGTTAAATTCTCATCCCTTCATAGAATAAAGTCCTTCCTACAATCAACCATGGGAGATGCCAGGCTAATATATATTATAAACCTCCCTGAGCCTTTGGGGAAGGGCGGGATATACATTTTATTTAATTAGTGAATTAATTAAATAAATGCCTCAGTAGATTTCCCTCCCAGCCCCAGATTTCTTTCCTTCGCAGCTCCACTGAGGGGTGGGGCATGCCATGACCCCCCTAAGGGGGCAAGGGGTTGGGGGGTGGATAAGGTGAGGAAGGGGATGGAAACTCCCTTTGTGAGGGGCAAGGGAGTGGATAGAAATGAAGAGGGGTGTTGATAATTATACTTTGTTTTTAAGCTTTAATTGTATTGAGGGCCATAGGAAAAGGGACTTCAAGGGTTGTTTGTAGAGGATTAAAGTGAGTTATTTGATATTGTGTTTTAACTTGTTTTAAGCCAACCTGGGCTCTTTTGGAAAAGTGTGAGATATAAATGCAAACTGATAACAACACTGGGTAAAACCTGGACCGAAACCCTGCCAAAGACAAGGCTGGGGTCAGCTCAGGCCACCAGCCGCATATGAGTGCAGCCAGGAGAGCTGTCCCCCTGCCCGGGAAACTCGGCTAGGATGGCAGCCACAGCAGACGTACCAGCAGCTGGCTCCATCCCCTCACTGCTCCCAGCACCCTTCACCCCGCCATGATGGGCAGCCATGACAGCCAACCTGGCCATGGCGGACCCAGTCCAACCCGGATCACAGCAGGTCAGAACACACGTTCAAACCCACTGTGGTCCTCTTTGCCCTGGTGTGGCAAACCTTAGCCCAGGCTTGTACGTCAGCTGATTGCTGCCAACAGGACCCGGGATACCTAAGTCAGCATCTGGCAGTCAAACTAAATGTGACGAGCCCACAGGGCAAAGCAGACCTAAGTGGGCCACTGTCATGTCTGGTTTTATCTGCCGATTTAATTTTTTTTTACTAGAGAATACAAATTTACATATATATTGTTTACAGAATGCAACTTGCGGGTTTGACTATTGGGAGCCACTCCCTGACTCCCAATAGTCTCTTCATCTCTGTGTTCTGAGCCAGACTCTGCAGTATGGAACCCAGTTTCCTCTTGGCTCAGGCAGCCTCTCTGAGCCCTCCTGGTCCTCAGCACCCACCTGGGGAAGGCAGAGCTCTCAGGAGAGATGTTTCCTCTCCTGCAGTCAGGCATAGACCAACACTTTGTCTGCTGGAGCCCAGCCAGTCCGATCCACAGGCGGATGCTCCTAGCTCTATTAAAGGGGCAGCAGCCCCGTCAGGCTGCACTCTGCCACAGCAGGAGTTAAGAAAAATAGGAGAGAGACCAAAATGTTGTAATCCAGAAAAAAGAGCAATCAACCACTGAACAACTGAATTGTTTATTTATTTATTTATACATTTATACACATACCCCACTCTCCCCAAAGGTTCAGGGCAGCTTACAAAGAACATAAAATCCAATTTAAAAACATTTAAAATATAATCTCTCCCCCCACAAAACTCAGCCCACTCCCACCCTCCAACAGCCTCCAACCTAATCCCTATCCCCGCCTGCCAAGTGAGTTAACAAAAAGAAAGGCTTTACCATATATCTGTGATATTATGTATCACAAATATATCCCATGACTGAAACACTAGAAATTGCCAGCCAAATTTACATGTTATCTGCATTCTCAATTTTCCCCCTTCATTCAATCCCAAACAATTATGTCAAGAGGAGTGATTATTAATGGAAACATCTGTAAAAATTTTAATTTAAAAAAGTTAGTCTTCAATTTTAGTTAGACAAAAGTCCCTCTTAAAAACCTACCTCCTTTGTCAGGCTCTTCCTATTCCTCCCACTCCTAGATTGTGTCACTGATGTTCCCTCTTTTGCCTTTCATTCAGGCTCCCCTTCCCCTTGAAACTAATCTAAGCATGTGCACCTGTAACTTCTCAAATGTATGCTTGTCTGTCCCTAAACGTCACCTTCCCCCTTGTCTCCCTCCCTTGTTCAGCCCAGATTGTAAGCTCTGTGGGACAGGGACCTATCTCTAACTACAACTCTTCAGCACCAAGCTCATTGTTGGAACGATATTATTAGTAATAATAATATTATAATAATATTTATATAATGCCACCAATGTACCTGGCACTGAATAATTATTAATTAAAGACAGGTTCCTGCCCGGCGGGGCTTACAATTTAGGGGAGGGAATGTGGAGGGAATGTGCAGCCAGGATATACGCAGGGATTGGCTGGTCTGAAAGTCGCCCCCCGGCACAGACATGCACAGGGATGTAGAGCAGGAAATTGATCCCCACACATATCCTGGCTGCACATTCCCCCCCCTTCCCCCCGCCATGGCGGAAGGTCTGAAAGCGGCCTTAGTTACAGAAGAGAAGGAGAGCCTGGATGAAAAGCAGTAGAGGGAGCATCAGTGAGCAATCTGTGGGGATGAGGAGCAAGGGAAATCCTGATGGAAGAGGTAGGTTTTCAGAAGGGCTTTGAAGGTTGGGAAGGAGGGAGCAGAACAAATGTGTTCAGGGAGGGAGTTCCTTTTGCCGTTTCTAAGTTAAAGTAAAAATAGTTCAATACTAGATATTACTAGCAATTCCTTCTTAAAGAGATAATTAATACCCACTTCCATAATAAAATCTGGAACAAAAAACATTTTTACTATTATGTACAAGATCTTCTCCCCTGTCAAATTCCTCTAGTTGTGTGAACTTTTCCTTACTTTGCAATAACAAGAGTTTCAAGATCCCTTGAGCCATTAGATTTTTTGACTACTCTGGCACATGAATCCTGTTGAATAACATTTAATGCCTTTGGAATTGATCATTCTTTGCACACAAACAAAATAGGCTCCAGTTCTCAAAGCAGCATACCGGCACATTCCCCAGTGAAAGGAAAACAGGCACAATCATTCAAAAGTTATGGAGAAGAAGATTTCGTTTCCTTTCTTATTTAAACCCTCACAATTGTGTCGTATTATACTTTTATACATATTCCTACTATTCATAAGAATGCAAAGTCATACTCTTTTTAAGGTACAGTTTTGTGTCTTCCCATTTTCCAAGGCATCCATTTCATTTGACTCCTACAGAGTAAAGGGGGGAAAAAAACAGGCATATGTTTTTCCTAAAGCTCTCTTCTCTGTTTCTTTTGGTCTTACCATAAAGCTCAAGGAGTAAGCTGGCTGTGCCGATTCTAAAGGTACTCTGGGCTGAGCCACCCTGTCACACAGCCCGGTTATTCTGTCCATATCCATGGCAGCTGCACCAGATGCTAAGTTCCATCACCTAATATGTTCTGCATTAAGAATACTTATATAGGCTGGATGGATGCATGAGCTGCAGGCCCCACTTTTCATGCAATTTTGTCCCCCAAAGGCCCTTCCTTCCCCAGCCTTTATGGAGTATCCACTCTTCTTTAGGAGCATCCTCTGGTTCTTGCCAATCCTCCCGGTGACTTTGCTTCAGACACTGTCCCATCCTTCCCTCTTAGGTTTCCCTGTTCTTTATAAAGCCCTTAATTAGCCATAATCAGCCTATTGGCTACTCTCATCCGTATCTGGGTGCTGGCTTGCAGAGGAGCTAATCTTGCGAGGGACTATTCTTGATCAGCATTCTGCCACCAGCCTGATTCTCCACTTATTTGTTGTGTGTTGTCAATGTCATACACGTGCAGAGGTTCTGCATGAGCAGAAGGTCTATCTGCAGAAGCTCCATTTTAAGAACATGAACATAAATGCTATACTGGGTCAGGTCAATTGTCCATCGACCCCAGCATCCTGTCTCCAGCAGCGGCCACTATGGGCTGCTTCATAGAAGTACCCAGCAGGTCATAATGGAGTGATCCTTTTCCTAATATTTATTCCCAGCTCCCAATAGTCAGATATTGTGTCTCCTGACCTACTTGACTTATAGCCATTTCTGGACTTTCAAGAATTTATCCAGTACTTGTTTGAACCCAGCTACACTACTGGCCTTCACATCATCCTCCGGTAAAAGGTTCCACAAGTTAATTGTGCATTGAATTAAAAAGTACTTCCTTTTGTTTGTTTTAAATCAGCTGCTGCTTAGTTTTAAGTCTACTGTCTATTTTGCTCTGATGTAGATGTATGGGCTGGTGCAAAAGACAGTCCTCATATATGAACCAAAGAAACTAGACATCAAGGGACAGGGCCTTGTCACTAGCAAGAAACTTGAGCATCAGTAGTTTTCTCAAGCTTGAGTTCTGGGGCAGTAAACTAAAAGGTGTTCCTCTTTGGGTGTTTTTAAATGAGCAAGGCTNGGCTGTGGAGCACCTACACATGTGGAGTGGGGAGGGATTTTAAATGGGTGATTCCCTGGGTGGCCACTGTGCCCATGCAAGCAGCCTCCACACGCTCTCGCCACCAGGGACTAGCCCCCCCCGAATCAATGAATATGGGCAGCCATTACCCCTTTAAGAGCTCCCAGTAGGGCTGGGGGCAAAATGGAGAGGCAGTGGGGCTGCAGACCTATCCGCTGGTGTGGGTGGGCACTCCAGTTCAAATGAGCCAGGGATGCGTGGGCACCTGTCCCCATGCACCTTTTGCCTTCCCCTGCACGGGGCACTCTGGCTTTTTCTCCAATGTCCCCCTTCCCCCCGGCCTGTGAGTGGCCATGAGTAGGTGCTGCGCCTCCACCCACATCACCTTTACACGAGCAGTCTGATGGGTGGCCATGCGTGGTTGTATCTCTTTTTAAAACACCCTTTGTAATGCCACTCCAAAAGGAGTAGCGTACAGATAGGGACAGCTGAAACATCACAAAGAGTTTTCCACTACTTCCCTAGCAAAGTCAAAAAAGCTCATTTCTGAGAAGAATATTTTTGCACAGCACCATGTATGTATGGAATTTATACAGAAAATCTGCTTAAGACAAGTTCAGTATGATCAAACAGAGGGCACAATATGGGGGTTGGAGGTGGAGGGAAGCAGGGGGAGGACATCGAAAGGGAGGGGGAGAAGAAGAATAAAATCTTGACACATCCCCAGTATGATAAAGTACAGCAGGTGTTAAATATGAACTAAAATATTTCTGAAATTACTCACATACAACCATACTGAGTTCAGTGGAGACACACAAGCAACTGAAGGCAGAATTTGTCTTAATGATTAAACATATCTTCTTTCCAGTTGCAAAAATAGTTCAAGACAGTCTTGACCTCTTCACTCAGAGGTTGCACGAAAATGCCTAACTCAACCTTTATTCCTTCCTGGGAAATATCCCAGAAGACACTACCTGAGGTAACATTCCAACCAAAACGACTTTCACCCTCTTAATGCAACATCATCCCCAGCTGGGACGTCCTCATTCTTGTGTTTCTGTGAGAGAAGACATCTGTTTAGAGATGTCTGTGTTCACTTCCTTATATAGAGGTGGGTCTTCACTCGCCAACACTCTGTCAAACTACTGAATTTTGCAGCAATAATCACTAGACTTGAATTCAAAAGTGTGCTACAAAATATCCACTAGGCTGCAATAGTTCTGTGAGTGTTTTATAAATGAGGCAGATTGAATTATAAGTAGTCTAAAGTATTTGTACATCTGATTGTATGAATGTTTCTTTGAAGCCTCCTGAAGAAGACTTCCAGCCAACAGACTACAAGCACATGAACTTGAAGAGAAGGAAGGGTGATTATGTTACAATCAATATAGTTCACGGTGGCCCCCCAGGGGTGTCGGAGGTTAGCGTGAGGGTGGGGAAGAGGACAATAGTGGCCTGACTGGGAGATAATTGCGATGTCTAGGGATGAGCGACAGTGCTCTGGTGGACATGTGGCCAAATGGCAGAGGGGGGTAGTGCTCTGATACAGATGGTGGGTGTCTCTGAGGAACCATGCAGGGGAGCCAACAGCAGCTCATCCGGGGGATGGGGGCAGTATCTCAGGCCAGTCAACATCTTTCTACCGCTGAAATTTGACTGTACTTCATTAGTATAGATAAATCATTAAAAGCTTCCACTAGGTGGCACTCAAGAATAGCATGGCATCTGCCTTTTGTAGCACCAATAAAACTTGTTGCTTTACATATAAATGGCTTTTTGTGTGCAGCTCCTCATGAGGAGCTCTTCACAATACTAGAACAGCTGCTGAGAGGGTATAAGAAGTTTCCTCCCTCAGACTGGTAACACAAAGACCATTTTGATACATCTGTTTCCCTGCTTTTCTCTGCCTCACCTCAGGGTAGAATTGCCACACTTCAACTATAAGGGATGCTATGGAGCTGTGGTGTTCTGTTCTCTAGAATTCTATGAGACTGTGGTGTTCTGACATAAGAAATGTCTCTTGAAGTACAGGGCAACTCTACAGGGCTGTAGTTCAGTCCTTTCAAAGTTCTGTTGGAGGAAGGAGCTGGGTCTGGTATCCAGCAACAAGAAACATCCGTTACTGGAGAGAAAAGTCTGCTGTCAGATATAAGCTTGTGGGAGAGCAGTAGTGACTGAGGAGTGGATCTTGCAGCCTAGTTGTTAACTAGAAACCTTTACAGGGACTCCACAATGAACCAATTCTGAAAATGCCCTTTTCAATTGTAAAAACAATTTGGACACCTTCTGCAGAAAAAAGCAATGTTCTTTTTGACCAGCTGTGCTGGGAGCCCCCTGGGAGTCTATAGAGTGTGGCAGATGGAGGACATTTTGCGTCCTGTCATTGAGCTCTGGCACAGAGGCTTACTTCCAAATGCTGCATTTGAAAAGGCTTGGTGTACCACAATGCTCTAGCAACCCCACCAGTTTGCTCACGCAACTCTAGAGTTGCAGTGTCTATATATGTTTGCGGCAGTTCAATTTCTGTCCCTTTTTAAGCTGTAGGCACTTCTAGAACTTTGAATCTGTTGTTTAACTATTATAAGCAATCATCCCATTTTTTTTGTTCCATTTTTCCTTGAGATTAAAAAAAAAAAATCTGGATCCCAATATGTACTGGAAATAGCTAGTTTGGGGATTGATATTCCATGATGTCACCTAGCAACTTAGAATGCCTCCAAATAAACAGTTTTGTAAAGTTTCAGAATAGCCCAAACTTTTACTTTTTAATCTTTTTTTAGTTCTACTTTTCATTGACTTTGCTTATTCTTGGCAACTGTCATGGCTCTTTGGCTGGGACAATAGTTAGAAGCTAGGACATTAAAGTCTTTCCATGGATCAGAGGGACTGGAAGTAGGGCCAAGACTCTTCTGCCAAAGTCTGAGTATATCATCCAGCTCCTGGGAATCCTAGCATAGAATGTGGGTCTTCTTTATGGCCAAACAACCTCTCACCTCTTTTTAAATGAACCATTCCCTCTTTCCTTTGTCCCATAGCTTAATCAACACAGGAGCCGGTCATGTCTGCTCTATTTCCCTCTGTTCTGTTTCAGCATGTACCATATACATACTATTTTATTTTATTTTTAAGTGGGAGGGGGATTTTTGTGGGGAAAGTGTCTATTTGACTTTTTCCACAAGGAAAACTTTTGCATGCCCCCAAACTTTGCAGTGCTGGGCCAGATCCAGAATAGTGCAAAACAGGTTTGCATGGGGTCCCATGTTTTGGGAGCCCTGTAGAGTCCCCATACATGGAGTCCATGAATAAACTTGAAATGACAATGTAAACCTGAGAAGCACTGGTGTAAACATATAGACCCAAAGAGGATGCCCCAACCATCTGGAGGGCCAGTGGCAATTCAGAAAGGGGCCTCCAACACATGGAGCTAGAAATAGCAACATATGTGTAACACGGGGCTGCAATGTAGGGAACCCTGGCCCCTAAGGGGGATGTTACACTTAACTGAACATCGGAAATTAATTACAGCAATATTT
>QEPC01014010.1:583598-593881 GCA_003113815.1 Sphenodon punctatus
GCAAGTGCTTTTTAAATGCCAGGGACATCTTGAGACCTCATCTAACAGGAAATATTGGACCAAAGCACATACTTAGCATACTCAATATCTGTCCTATGCAGCCATCTGTGTCTATAAGTGTAAGCTCACAGAGGAAACCCCGTCAACATCAGGGTTGCAAGTCAGAGGAATTTGCCCCGGGGAGCTCCACTGAAGTCAATGGAACTCTCAATACAGAACGTTAGCTCCACCTTAACTAATGGAGCCACTAGCGTGGCTCCATAATAATAAAAAAGCCTAGTATATCTACTAATATTATATAATTTCTATCTATATACAGCTAATATATCTATATATAATATGGACACGGGGACACAGACAGGGGAAGGGAAAAGGAAAAAACTATAGGGTATATCTATCTAATCTCTATATCTGTAGTCTCTATCTATCTATCTAGGGGGAGACAATCAGGGGAAGGGAAAAGGTAAAATAAAGGATATAAGGAAAAGTAAAGGACAACACTGAGGGCTGGGGAAGATTTTTAGTGCAAGCAGCACCAGAGTTCTGTAAACGCAACCTAACACATCAAGAGCTAACACAGAACAAGAGTCAAACAGTCTGGCCCTGCAACATAAAGGATTGCAGTGCCCTCCCCAAAGCCCCCATGATTGGTTCTGGGAGGCAGGAGGCACTGAGCAATCACAGGGTGCTATTCAACTGCCTGGAACCTGCTTGCGCTGCTCATTGGACAGTGATTACATCCATCAGGTCCTTTCCCTCCCATCACAGGCCCAGTTCAAGAGTTCAACACTGTTTCTGGCTCCGAGATATCTGCTCCCTCCTCCCCTCTCTACATTTCCCTCCAAAAAACACCTGCGAGGCAATAATGAAATCAGTAACGACTTTCGTTATCATTATAGATCTTGTTATTATTTATCTTCGTTATCATTATTCCAATAACGATAACGGAAATGAAGAATTTCCGCAAGCTATATATTTCAGTTAGGGGAAAGCCTTCATGAGTCTAAGGTTACAAACCACTCAAACTGCAGTTCTGGGGAAGATACGATCAAATTCAGTACGAGGCGAGAATCTGTTTGTGCGGTAAAGAGGTAGAGGATTTGGCTCATTATTTGTTAAGGTGCCCTCTGTATGCAAGTCAACGCAAACAATTACAGGAGGATGTGGGTTGGGATCAGTTGTGTCCAACGATTCAACAACTGATATATCTCCTTAATGATAATGATTTTGCAAGAACAAAAGTGGTTGCAATTTTTGCTGGTAGGTCCAGGCTCACTCACATAAAAACTGAGGCTGGAAGGATACAAGAAAGATGATAGGATATATCTTAGGAAGAAGAAAACTGAATTCCCTGGAGGGTGATGAAATAATAGTCTGTGGTAGGGCTGGGGGAAGGGATACTTATTTATATAAGATGTGATAGAATTATCTGTATGTATGGTTTAATGTTATTATTTGTTGTCTATTATTATTATTATTATTATTACTTGTCATTTGTTATAGCCATGTGGCCTACAATAAAATTCTTATATATATGAATAACGATAACGGAAGTGAAGAATTTCGTTATCAAAATAACAAAAACAAAGTGCACACCCCTACTGCATTCCTGCTAGATGTCTTGTGATGCTTTGTGAGGCAGTAATGATAGAATAATAACCAGGAAGAACAGAACAGCTGAGAAACTAGATCTGATGTCAGGTTGGATCAATTTGTTCTCAAATTTTAAAATTTAAGAGCTAAATGTACTCTGCAGACTTTTTCTCTAATAATCCTAGAGTAAGGGTTTAAGCATTACCCCCTTGAATAGAAGGGAAATGACAGACAGTAGCACTGTTAACTTGGGAAGCTGATGTACTGTTGTTGGAAGTCAGTTGAAAAACTCTGGGTGTTAACAAATGAGGCCGCATTCACACCTAGCAGCGGTGCCAACTCCCGCAAGGCAAAGACACGGCGGAGTGAGGAACTGGATGCCGGAAGTACCCCCTGGTGCAAATGGGGTTCTGCCACAACTTCACTCGCGAATGACAGGGCTGAATTTTGAGCTCTGTCATTCGCAAGTGAAGTTGCGGGAGAACCTCATTCACACCGGCGCTATTTCTGGCTTCCAGCTTCCTCCCCTCCCCGCCCCCTGTGTCTTTGTCTCACGGGAGTCACTGCTGCCAGGAAATGTGGAGTTTTCTGTGTAAGCAAATTTGGGCAAAACTGGGGCAATTGGTGCCTACGGGGCTGCTTCCGCCTGTTGGGGCACACGCAGTCTCCACGTGCATTCCACACCATACAGGCGCGCAGTGCACAGCTTAGAGCATTGCTAGAGCAACCGCAACTTGTTGAAGGAGAGTAGGGGCAGTGTGTGGGTGGACTGCAGCAGGGAGGAATGCCTGAGAGACAGCTGCATGGAGCCACTACAGGCTCCAGTGGACTCCAAGCCCATGTATTAACATCCTCTGAGTAAGACCTTGTTTGAAGTATAGTCAAACTCTATGCATTAAAGAGTCTGATTTGCCTGTTCAGCAGATGGGTAATGTGCTAGGAGTGAGGTAAATAGAGTCAACATGAATTGCCCTCAGTCAAAGCACTGAAAGTTTAGAGTTTCAAAAGTTTTCACTACTACATATTTGAGGGTGGTGGCCATAATCAAGTACAAACCAGGCCACTTAAGTTGTGTGACTTTCATCTGCCTTTACTAAACTGAAATGTTTTTACCCTTAAACTAGAAAATGAAAACCAAAAGTATTTTTAAAATGATGAGATGAACTTTTATGCATGTCCTGATTGAATAATGTGTCAAACCTCAATCTCTTTGAAGTCAATGAGAGTTTTGCTGTTACTATAGTTTTCTTGGAGTTGGGATTTTGACACAAAGTGAACAAAAGAAATATAGGATATTTTGCCACATAAGTTTTAAATTTCTAGACCGCTGAGCTTAGTATCCTCTTTGGAGTCAGCTAAGAGTAACAACTATGGATGGAACGTTCGATTTAGACTTTGGGCGGATTCAGACGTGTGTTTAAATCGCACAGCTGCCTCGGCGGCATCGTGCGATTTAAAGAACCCTGCACTTCCGGGTTAGTGTAAATGCGGTGAGCACGCACATTTCCACCTAGCCCGAATGTTTGGAGCGTGGTTTGAAAAGTTGCTCCGAGCAGCTTTTAAAACCGCGCTCCAAACATTCGGGCTAGGTGGAAATGTGCGCGCTCAGCACATTCACACCAACCCAGAAGTGCGGGGTTCTTTAAATTGCACGATGCCACCGAGGCAGCTGTGCGATTTAAACACACGTCTGAATCCGCCCTAAAACTGAAAGTGCCCGAAAAACAGGCATTTTGGATTGAAACTGAACCACCCGTAAATAGGCTTGCCATTTATGGGTGGTTCCTGATTTGTATTTTTCCCATTTAAGTCAATTGGAAATCTTCCAATTTAGTTCAATGGGAAGGGAAACTGAACCATAACGTCCCTGCTCCTGCACCCCAGGGCCCTATTCCCCTGCCCACCAGTGCTCTGGCATATTACTTACCAGTCTCAGAGGGTGGGGTTGAGGATCAGCTGGCCCGCCATGACTTCAAGGGGCATCTCGGCAGATGCCCTCAACGTAACAAACTGCCAAGCTCTATGTTCTGCAGTGCACATGTGCAAAATGGTGATCGGAGCCATTTTGCGCATGCACAAAAGGTCACCACCCTTAACCAAAATGGCAGTGGCCAAAATGACATCACCACCATTTTGGTTAAGGGTGTCCGGGGTCAATTTAACAAGAAGTCTTTTGGGTGAAATTGAGACAAGAGTCTAAGGGTGCAGGTGCTAAGCCCAGCGCTACATGTATCTCCGTGAATGCTTCCTCTGCATTGATTGTTCCATTGTGGCCCTGTCGATCACCAACACTGGGCCCACCTAGGATGCCCCTGGGTGGCCACCCCTCCACTGGTGCCAGTTCTTGAAACACGCAGTCATTCCAGCAACACCCCCTGCTCTCTGAGGAGGAGGAGGAGGCCAGCCCCTCAGGGACACAGGACACCATGTCCAGCCATACCCCTGGCCCCCAGCTGGCCTCCAACTTGGAGGAATCGGACACTATTCTTGAGACCCTCATCACCTGCCCCCTCAACCCAGAGAGTCAGCACTCGGCCCCAGAAGATGAGGAGGTGGAGGGAACAGGGGACCGTGAACCTGAGGGGAGCAGTAAGTGAATGCAGCGGAGGGAAGCCATGGAGGGATAGGGGAGCCAGTCACAGGATGCAGCAGTCAGGTAATACCAGTCACCAACATGGTTTCCATTCTTCCCTGTGTTCACAGGTGGCTGAGAAGGAGCAACCTGAGGAGGTCCATGATGCAGAACCAACCCCTGAGGAAGGAAGGTGTGGCAAGCAGGTGGGAGGTCACCACGGTCGGATGGGGGGGGGCTCACATACTGGACAGGTGGGCATGGAGGGCAGGAGAAGGCAATGGGCATGAGAGACAGTGCCGGGCCAGGAAGGCAAGAGTGGGGTGGCTCCAATCAACAGCTCTCCTTCCTATCCTGCAACAGGTCTGTTAGTGTGAGGACCAGCTGCACCGGCAAGACCACCAGTGGGTATCAAGTGGGCAAGGGCTCTGTGGGCCCAGAACCAGTGGCACAGGGAAGATATGGGCCAGCAGCTACTGGACGAGACCACGCCCCAGGCAGATGAAATCCAGAATGCCATGCAGCAGTCCACCATCCAGCACAGGGATCTCCTTCCTGAGTGCCACAGGGAACACCAGATGGAAAGGCGGCAATGGCACTGCCACAAGCGGCATATGTAGGACTGGCAGGGGTCCACGGAAAAAGAGGGTCACAGGCTTGGAAACGTCATGGAGCAGTCCCTAGAAATTCAGCATGCCCTCTTCCATCATGTGACCACTGTCAGTGCTTCTATCATTGCCCCTCCCCCTTGCTGACCTCCCCCCGGAGGCCCCACCACTGCCCCCTGGATCTCAAACAACTGAGTGGGTCTTGCTGGCAGCCAGCCCTGTGGACATGGAACACGACTCCCTGCACCTGTCCCAGAACAACTGGACCTGCAGGCCTAACCCAGCACCAGCCACTTGACTGCCCTACCACCAGCCGCAGTGAACCCTCCCTCTACCATTGAGCCCCAGGAAGAGGATACGATCTCTCCCCCTCCCCCTCCCACACCAGGACTGGCCCTGAAGGGGAGATAGAGAGCTGGGTCCAGAAGGGTGAGGGGCAGGAATAGGAGACCAAACCTTAAAACAATTTTTTTGGTGTTAAAACCTTTTTCATGGTGAATAAATTGTTTTTAGTTTTATGGCAACCATGGTTGTCTGTCCTTATTGTTGGCTTGGTGGGATCAGACCCCTTAACCCCAGATCTCAGTAATCAGGGAGTGGGAGTCCCAAGCCTTCGATCACTGTAGGACACCATCTATATGGGAGCACATTGCAGCACACAATGGGCAGGCAGGCAGGCATATATACACCAAGGTAGCTTTGACGCATCCAGGCAGCTATATAATTCAAGTATTCTTCCAAGGCAGAGGCCGAGTTGGTAGAGCTCACAGGGCAAGGGATATGCAGTTGAACAACATGGGTGAAAGAACAGAACCTTGATGAATGTCGCAATTAAGGCCCCTCAGGGATGAAGCGTATCGATCCATCACCACCAATTAACTCCTCCATTGCAGGTATGACTGAAACCACTGACTGGCAGCTCCCATCACACCAGCTACGTCCCCCAGCTGCTACCGCAGCAACCCATGGTCAGTCGTGTCAAATGCTACCGTAAGGTCTAGCATGACCAAAATGGCCAGCTGTCATTGATCTAAGATCATCAGAAGATCATTCAACACCCTGACAAGTGCGGTCTCCACCCCGTGGGAAGGTCTGAACCCAGACTGGAATTTTCCCAAAATATTATTAGAGTCCAGGTGTCTCTGATAATGCAGGTATCTGCATGGCTACCATCAGGGAGCAAGGGTGATCCATAGATGCTAATGATCCTTCCAAGCTACTGTAGCGATATTTATTTATTTATTTATTTATTTATAAAAGCATTTAGTATCCCGCCCTTCCTGCAATAGGCAGCTCGGGGCAGCTCACAACAATATAAATTCACAGTTAAAATAATAAAATGATAAAACATATTATTGTCCCCCCCATCCCTCTCCTCCCCCCCCCCATCTCCCCCGCCAAATGTCTGGCGGAACAGCCAGGTCTTACAACTTTTATGAAATGAGGGAAGGTCCGGGGACAGACGCACCCCCACCAGAAGGGAGTTCCACAGCCTTGGCGCAGCCACAGAGAACGTCCTCCCCTGTGTGCGCCCCCCCCAGAAGACTTGGGGGACCATAAGGAGGGTATGGTCCCGGTCCCGGTCCAGTACCCGGGGGGTGAGGCAGTTTCGAAGATAGGCAGGGCCTAGACCGTTTAGGGTTTTAAAGGTTAAAACCAAAACCTTGAATCGGGCTCCGAAGACTATCAGCAGGCAGCCAGTGCAGAGAACGGTGCACTGGTGTGATGTGCTCCCAGCGGCCCAGTCCCACCAAGAGACGGGTCGCCACATTCTGCACCACCTGCAGCTTCCGGGCCGTCACCATGAGTAGCCCCACATAGAGTGCGTTACCATAGTCTAGTCTAGAGGTGATGAAAGCATGGATGATGGTGGCCTGGTCAGAGTCCAAAATGTATGGCCTAAGCCGACGTACCAGATGTAATTGGTGAAAGGCACCCCTCACCACAGCCTCCACCTGGGCATCCAGGCAGAGTGGGCATCGAGGAGCACCCCCAGACTCCGTACCTGGGGAACCAATGGAGGACAAACCCCATCAATGATGGGGGCCATTAACTCCATCGCCTTCCCCACCAGCATCACCTCTGTCTTGTTGGGATTCAGCTTCAGTTGATTAGACCTCATCCAATCCCCCACAGTCATCAGACATCGAGTAAACACGGAGATGGCGGGGTCTGGGTCAGTTGAAAAGGAGAGGTATAGCTGAGTGTCATCAGCATATTGGTGACACCATATGCCAAACCTCCTGATCACCTCGCTGAGAGGCTGCATATATATATTGAACAAGAGGAGGGATAACACCGAACCCTGCAGGACACCACACGTGAGGTCTCGGTATGATGAAAAACAGTCCCCGAGTAGCACTCGTTGGGTTCTCACAGTCAGGAATGAGCGGAACCATTCAAGAACAGTCCCGTCCACCCCTGCACATTCCTGGAGGTGTGCCACCAACATCTCACGATCAACCGTATCAAAGGCAGCTGACAGATCTAATAGGACCAACAAGATTGACCGGCCTCGGTCAGTCTCTTGGCGCAGATCATCCACCATGGCCACAAGTGTAGCCTCTGTGCCGTAACCCAGACGAAGTACCGACTGCGAGCGTTCAAGAAAATCGACGCAGTGAAGATGCCCCTGCAACTGCTGAGCCACCACCCGCTCAATAATCTTCCCTAAAAAGGGAAGGTTAGAGACAGGTTGATAGCTGGCAAGGGAGTCAACGTCAAGCAATGGTTTCTTGAGCAGAGGCCGCACCACTGCCTCTTTGAGACAGCCCAGCACCCTGCCCTCCCGGAGGGAGGTGTTGACCACCTCCGCCAGCAGCAGCCCCATTGTCTCCTTGCAAGATTTAATTAGCCTAGTCAAGATGGGCACAGATTTAATTCACAAGAGGTAGCCCTAACAGCCCCAAGGGCCTCGACCGCATCAGCGGGTGTCACCAACTGAAATTGATCCCATAAAACCGGACAAGGCGAGACTTCCATAACCTCTCCTAGTGTAATAAGTGCAGCGTTGAAATCATAGTGAATCCGAGTGATTTTATCCACAAAATAATTCATGGAATGACATTGCTTAAAGGAAGGGAGAGTGGCAAGTCAGTTGGAACTTGAGTGTGTGGGTGCGTGTATGTGAGAGGCGGTGCGTGTGTGTGTGTGTAGGGGTGGTAAATGTGGGGGTGCATGGACGTGTGTGAGAGGTGAATGGGGAGGTATTTGCGGTGTGTGTGTGTGAAAGTTGCTGAAATGAAAGGACCAGGAAGGAGCCCAGAGGACATGATAAGCTTAAATTGGACTTGATGTTCGTCACCCATTCCCTCTTTGTTCCAAGTGCTTGTGATGACCCCGCCTTTATTTCATGGGATTCTTCGTTGATCCCCTCATTCCATAAACGAGCCATAATCATTAGCGTGGGGACAATTTTATTAGCCACATCACAAGCAGAAATCAACATATGTCACACCGCAACAACCATATTCCAGAGTATTGTTTGTCAGCTGCTGCTCTGCCACGCACTGAGAGTGTATGTTGCCTGGGACAGGGACCATTCCCACGGGACCCGTTTTCTTGAAGGGGTAGGGCAAGGGAATCCCCTTCCCCAGTAATCCGGCCTGTCGGGAACTACTACCACCACTGTTCTTCACCTCTGGAAACAAAGACACATGATACAGACTGACAAGGAATGGCCGACAGTCCCAAGCCCCCAACACTGCCTAGCCTGTACAAGTTGCAAGTTGGAGGTACGCAGGAGTCACAGGGATTGGTCCTTAGCCGAGCCCCCACAGTTAGGCGCTTGGCAAGGCAACAGGGGCATGTCCCAAAGCTCTCTTTCTCCCATTCAGACCTGAGTAGCTCATGTCCCGAGGGTGCTGCTCTAAACAGGGTGCCTGTGGATGCACTGCAGGAGAGCTGGCCCTGTATTATGAGGTGTTTCACGCAGAGGCTTGGCCTCCAACCTACTCACTTGGCTGGGGAAGAGTCTCAGGTGGGTGCTAGCTGAATCTGAGGGATTGAGGCCTCTGTGGCTGGGAGACATGTCCAAGTGGGATCGGACACCCCACCCGACATTCCAGCCGCCGGTGTTATGGAGGGCTCCAGTCAGAGGGGTGGGAATGGGGTCCTGGCTGGCAGGCAGTGGGGTTCAATGCTCTCCCTGCAATAGCTAGAACTGTTAGCCAGTCCCTCCCTCCCAGATGGTGAGCTAGCTGCCAGCTCCCCTAGGAGTGGGAGAGAAGTACTGAAAAGCAAAAATTGGAAAAAGTGGAAACCAGAAACATTGGTAGACAGAGAATACCTCCTCCATCTCGGCCAAGAGGCTGCAACCCTGGACCCCTCCTCAGCCTCCCAAAGGGAGAGATTCCTGCCCCCGGCCTTCCCCATCTCCAGCGCTTGGGTGCTGGGTAGAAAGTCCGCATCGGGAAAGGAAAAGCATGTCCTTCTCCAAATGGATCCCCTTTAGCCCCCCTCCCTCCAGCAACCCATCCTGGTATCCTCATCTGTAGAGGCCACTGTCCCCAGAGCACGTGGAATCTCCGTGTTCAGGAGCAGAGGGCAATCGAGGATTGGGCACCTGCCAGGCAAGGCAAACTAAGTGGACCCATAATCCCCCAAACACCAGTGCACTGGAGTTTCACAGGGATTTCGAGCCACACTGGGATGATTTTGGTGGGGCATGTGACCCCATTTCCCCTGTCTATGCTCACTGGAATCAACCTACTCACAGAGCCCTCCACTCTGTTATTGCACCCAGTCAATCAGCCTAGCCACTCTCCATTTCCCACTCTTCTGTGTTATCACAGCCACCGCCCTTCACTCCAGGTGCTCCCTGTACCCTGTCCTTCTAATCCCCCCTCCACCAGTCCAACCATTCCTGGAGGTCCCTTGTCCAGCATCCCACCCACTCCTCCTCCACTTTCAGTCATCACGGTGGTCTCCTCCCCGTGTGTATGCACACCTAATATTCACTCCCCCCTTGGTGTTATTCAACCAGTGAGCAAATATCTACAGTAGCTACATCACAACGACACGCCTCAATAACTGTGCAATCATTTACACATTTATTGTGCATGAACGTGCACATTTATTGTGCATGACACTTCACTTACCTGCCTGCCTGCAAGCCTGTTGCTGGGCTGGTTCCATCCTGCGGTTGAAGAGGAGGGGGTCCACGGGTGCCACCGCTGCTTACTCCGCTCCGCTGTCACCTGCGGAGAGAAAGAAAATTGTGAGTGCCGGGGGGCAGGGGGGAGCACAGAAGCCGGTAGGGAGGGCCAGCTTGTCCCCTCCCCCACCCGGAAGCAGCTGGGGCTTTAAACCCCAGCGGCCGGCGTCTTCCACCGCAGGCTGCAAGCCAAAGGGTCTCGGCACTTTGGAGCACTTCGGGGCCTCAGGGGCAGTAGGGGATATTGTGGTGGGGCTTTTTGTTCAGGGCTAGGGAGGAAGGGTGGGGGTGTCGGAGGGGTGGTTAGAGGTAAGGGGGGGAGGGTATCCCAGTGGCTGACCCTGGTGGCAGCAGA
>QEPC01014010.1:599054-621376 GCA_003113815.1 Sphenodon punctatus
CCACCACCACGGTGGATGTTTCCACGCCAAACCGCTGGGCAATGGAGCATCAGGAGTCCGGGGTGGCAAGCATCCAGGTGGCAATGGCCACATGCTGCTCCATGGGGATGGGGATCCTCATGGACATTAGCTCCCTCTCCAGCTGTGGATGGAGGATGTCAGAGATCCTGAAGACCAGTTGATGGGACATCCAGAAATGGGTCACCCATGCTGCATCTCACCACATGGCCAGGACCCCCTCCCACCACTCTGTTGTCCTGGATAGGACCTAGTGAACTGGGTGAAGGACATTGCCTGGCAAAGGGTGAGGATCACTGCAGTGATGTCCCAGGACAGGTAACAAGTGGCCCACTACAGCTCCCCTTGATTGCCTGCATTGCCGCCAGGGACCATTGCACTATCTGGATCTGCCAGTTACATGCCTCAGCAGTGGTGAGAAGGAGTTGGAAGTGTAGCAAGATGTTCACGCTGCAGGGCTCTCAATCACATGGTCCAGTTCGCTCTAGCCAACTGGGATCCTTTTGACCTGCACTATATGGTGGCTCAGCATATACTTGCTACCCAAGGGACATGTATCAATGGGGGTTGTATGCAGAGACAGCTGGATTCTCCACTCCTGCCCCCAGCAGAAGAACCCCCTACAGGGCCACCCTAGGAATTTTGCACTATGGGCTGGCCAGTTTTGTGGGGAGGGGGCTTGTGGCTTGGCCATCCCTGCCCCAAAGCTGCCGTGTCCCCACTGGAGCTTTGTGCTATGGACAAAATGAAAATGAACTGTACACTCCAGGAGTTTGCCCTCCTCCCCTCCCAGCCACTGTGACCCCATTGGAACTTTGCACTATGGGCCACCTGTGTGAGGAATCTGTCGGAGACGTAGAGTTCCCCACCCTGACCCCCCAACTGCTGCGACCCCATTGGAACTTTGCGCTATGGACTGCCTGTGTGAGGGATCTGTGACCTGGGTTGTGTATGGTGTCTGGAAGGGACTGGACTGGCACCCTGCCAGGAGGACTGTGCAGTTGCTTTCCTGTCTCCTTTCTGCTTGATCCTTTTTTCCCCGTGCTCGCCCTGGAGCATGCGCTTTGCTCCCCTGAGCTGGGTTTCTGTGGGTGGTGACTGGATCCCCCTGTGACTT
Organism: Sphenodon punctatus; assembly: GCA_003113815.1. NCBI lineage: Eukaryota > Metazoa > Chordata > Lepidosauria > Sphenodontia > Sphenodontidae > Sphenodon > Sphenodon punctatus. The sequence goes on from QEPC01014010.1 coordinate 600,190, forward strand.
GCTGGCACCTCTGTATGCCAGCAGGGATGCCAGGGTCTGATTCTCTGGCCTTTGCCCCTCGCCCACCTGAAGTATTGTGGCGGGTGGGCAGAAGCAGCTGCAGCAGCTCCTTCTGCCCACAGTTTGCCATGTTTGACTGTCATGGCAGAGGGTGAGGTGCTGGAAGTGTGGCAGGAGTGGGTCTACCTGCCTGTGTGTTTGCTTCCTCTACCCTACCTGGGGCATGGGGATGGTGGCATGGGTCTCAGGCCACCTGGGTGGGCCCACATGTTTGTTCTGTGTCACTCGCCTACCCAATGAGTGGTGGCTGCTGTAGTTCTCGCCGGGGCAGGGCACCACTTCATTGCCAGCATGTGGGGTTTTATTTCACCCATAACAGTAGCAATGGACTTGGCATGGGACAGTCATGATTATCTCTGCCCCAAGGGACTTACAATCCAGGATGGACAAGGTAGGCAGACCAAAGGGAAGGGGGACATAGGAAGGGAAAAGGGTACATTACTGAAGTTGAAAAGCGGCAAGATTCACTTGCTTAACTTAGTTTACTGAAGGAAGTAGTGTTTGATGTTTTAGTAAGTGGTGTTCTTTCATTTAAGTTGGTACAGAAACAGTGCTCCAGAAAATTGCAAGAGGGAACTGTACTGAGGAGAGTACTGAGGAGACAATTCTGTTGTAGTCAAAGATATTTAATTTACCAGAAAAGTTATAGACGTGTAATAGAAGACATATTCCTTGGCTAGTTTTCAGAGGTTTGGTACAACCTACTCAGGAGTAGGGTGTTTGGGGGTTTGATCCCCTGTGTTTATTTGATATTATACCATTATTCATAGTAAATGATTATTCATTGATTTCAATGGAGCTCTGCCCACATATACAACCTGAATGTATGGTCTGGTACAGCTGAATGAGTAAGTATGTGTTGTTTGTACTGTGTCAAAACTGAACAGATAAAATAGAAAACAAATTAGGACTAAAGCAGAAAGCTAAGTACTCTATCACAATATCATAATAAATTGCCTTGCCACAGAAGTCACAAAGATTTATGTATTGGTTTATTTGTTGTACACCCAATTCCACAGCCTACAGGAGTATTTCACAGATTAAGCACAATCAGACTGTGAATTGACTGATTATCACAATAGATGGCAACATCTTCTTTCTGTATTGCCCCAACTTTACATGTTTTGTTGATGATACTTAGTCAAGTAATCACTTGACCTAAAAATATTTGCACAGTATCCAGAAGGAACGTAAAGCTGAGGCGTGGCAAACTGTTAGAGAGTGAGTGAATGAACAAGTTCCACAGGGAGTGCACCATCCTCTTTCTAATTGTCAAGCAAATATATTTGTTCTAGTCTAATCTAACCTGTGTTTATGGTACCTGAAAGGCTCTTCTCACCATGACCGATAAGCCGTAATCTATGGATTGTCAGCAGGGGGAAAACAATCTTCAGTTGATCTGTGTTGCCAGGATGGTGTTTGCTTTCTTTAATGTAGTAATCCACTAGGGCTTTTTTCAGTACTGGAGAAATCTACTTGAATTACACCCAGAAGCAGATGGGAAAACATAGTCATGCAATAAAAAGGCATAGTTACAGGACTATGTTTCTGCCAACTCGCATCACAAAGGAGGTGGGGTGCCTCATTCTTCACTGAGAGAAGCTTCTGAGTGATCTTCAAGCATGACGCCGCCAGGGAGCACTGAAATAATCCATCCTGGAGGTAACATGGGTCACATCATCAAAGAAAGTCCATAACAAGCCTGCCTTATTGTGTTTCACATGCTTTTGTTGGCCAGACAATGGGAAACTAAAAAAAGCACATCATCCCCAACTGTTGGAAAGGGAGAAGAGTCATTCACCTTCTTGTGGCACTGGAGCATAAATTACTTCACAGTTCTCTCCGTCTTCTTACCTTACACTCAGGAGGAGCTGATATAATGGATCTCTCTGGGAGCCTACATAAGAGGATGTTCAAGGACATATTCAAGGAACATGAGCAACTACTGAGCATCATTCTCAAGTCTTAGGAGAGCAGGAAATAGTCAGAGACACGTGAAAAAGATTTTGTCCCCTTCTACCAGATCCTATTGGCAGACTATGCCCTGCAAGCAAAATTTTGGGGTCAACCATATGACTGCTGATAGATCTAAGGGAATCAGTGGGGACATCTGACCATTTATTCCTCATCAAATGGTGTTAAGTCTGTAGGTCAATCTCTGGCCCAAAATCAGAATGAAGTTCAATGACTCCAGATTAGAGCTACAACTGGGCATCCAAAGATTCAGGCAACCCCAACGAACTTGGGGTGCCGAAATCAACCTGACCCCATTTGGGCACCATCGATGCCTGAACTGAACCCCAAAGGCCGCTCGATCATGCCAGCCAGCCTTTGAAAGTGACAAGACCAGACCCGGCCGCAGTGGCCCAGGACAGATCCTGGGCCACTGCGAGGTGCTGAGAGGCGCTGTAGGGGGGAAGTGCTGACCGGCCTTTGAAAGTGACAGGCTAGGCTCTGCAGGGCTCCCAGCTGGGACATGTCAGTTACTCTGGGTAGTGCTCACATTTGGGGGCATTGGGCACCCAACTGGCCCTTGGGTAGCCTGTCAGGTACCTGATGGGGTGCCCAGAAATGTGGGCATTACCCATGGGTACTAATTGTAGCTATACTGGTCCTTAATAAACTCTCCTAATGAGGTTTGCAATAAGGAAGAAGCTGGTAACGACTAAAGAATTGGGTTCCTCGGCAAAGGCTTCACCCCCATTTGTTTAATACTTGAGGGTAGGTTATCTTCCTAGAGAAATGCAAGTTAAAACATTGTCCTTGAGCATTGCCTCTCATCACGCCAGTCGTAGCTTGCATTTCCCTTAGTTCATCTGTCTGTCCATACAATGTAAGAAGGTGCAACAGCAAAGATGATGCATTGGTGTCCTACTGGCTGATAATATTCCCGTAGAAATGGGCAAGACACTGAGGACGCAGCTTGCCTTTTTTTCTGAAAATTCCTTGGTGAGAAATGCTAGAATCTTTAAAGCACAGAGATAGATTGGAGGCACTGTTGGCACAATCAGCATTATCTCCAATTTCATCCTTGGCACAAGTCAGGATTTCTTGTTTAAAGAATACTGAAATGTGCTAGTTTTCTACAATGAATATAATATTATTTACTAAAGACAAATGTTTTTTAAATGACCCCTTATGCCGGGATATAATTAAGCTGTTGCCAGGTGTTTTTGAGCTTTCATTGGAAGCAATGGCTCATGAAGTAATCACATTTTACACCTAACACCACTGTAGGTGTCGTATGGGGATGAAGAGCTTGCTAGGCAAAATATTGTAGGTATTTTGCATGAGCCAAATATTTATGCACATGCATCATTAATTCCTTGTGTAGCACCAGCAATGTGCCCAGCACTGAACAGCTGTGATTAGAGAAAGATCCCTGCCCAGAAGGGCTTATGGTCTAGAACTGACGGGGGGTGGGGGGCAAACGGAGGGGCACACAGGGTAGAACAGGGATACATTCATGTAGCTGAGAAGTTGCGGTTGCACAAGCTTTGTTTAGTTACAGGGGGGAGGAGGAGGGATCCTGAGTCTTCCTGAAGGATACGAGTGTGAAGAGAAGCATATATGAGCAATTTATGGGGGTGGGAATTGGGAGAAGGCATGGCAAAAGAGGTAGGCTTTTCCCTTTTAAATATTTCCTTTTGAAAGGCAAGTAAATGTACAGAGAGCAGCAGAAGAAGGTAGTGCAGATTCTAATGTGGTAAATTAAGATAAAAGGGACAGGCAAAGGAAAAGATATTTGGTCCCACCAATACATCAGAGACAGGGACAGTAGCACAAGTACAATGTGCTTCAGCATTATCCAGTCAATGGGTGTCTTTCGACAGACTACCCCCAGACCTACGCCTGGGGTGATCAGCCCTGTATCCCCCATGTGCAGTCCCGACAGCACTGGTTTAAACAGACCCGATAGCTGCCACGGTCCACAGTCCACCTGTGCAGCAGCTCCTCCTTCATCCCATAGAGCTGAAGGCAGATCTAGAAGGACTAAAGTCTAGGTGTTTAATGTTATTCCCTTACCTTAATGACTGTCTCTTACAGAACAATGGTAAAAGGGGCTGCCTACCTTCTCAGTGGATGGCTGTACTTGATGGCTCCTTCCAGAGATTACTGAATGAAGCACTAGAACAGAGGTTTACAAACTGTGGGGTCATGATTCTAGTTGATGTCTGGGATAATAAGAATTCATGTAAGACTCAAAATGGAGTAATGCAGGCCATGAGCTTGGGGACCACTGGCCTAGACTGTCACAGATGGCAACCGTTAACACAAGGCACTTTGGAAATAAAATGATTTCCTATTACTATTATTCATTAATTAATAACTGACTATATACACTTAACAGTTTCTTAAATATGCCTCCAGTAATTACTATACCATCGTTTTCTTCCAATGCACATAAAATCATTTAATGAAAATTGGGTTGGTGGTTTATTATTTTCATGTCCAATTCATGTTGCCTGTTCCTGGGCTTCCTGCCACATTCCCTTTTCTCTTATCCTTCTGTTGTTCTATACAGTCAAAATGCTGAAATATCTACAGTTCATAATGAATCAAAGTCCCCAAACTGCAGTGTTCATCTGTTATTAATGGGGAGCAAATGCAAACATGCATTTAAAAAGGCAAAGGGATAAACACATTGAAACCAGACCAATTCCCACAGAAATAATTTAGAACCTTGTCAAACAATTCTTCTAACAGGAAAGGATGATGATTTCCCGTAGATTAATTGTATATACTCTGGCATTGTAAACTTTTAGTTTATATAATAATTTTCTCAAACTTCTGTCGCAGTTCAATTCCATGCAGTGATCTCAAAGAGACTTGCAGGTGACAAGTAAATCAGACTGAGAACACCTCATTGAGGTAAAGAAGCTGGTCAAATTATTTGTTGCCATTGATTTACTAGTTCTTTGTTTTCCTGTACGCTCCACTGCAGTCGATTGCTTCACACCCTTCTTTGAGTGCAAAGCAGCTAACAAGCTGGCATAAGATGTTTTTAAACGAACAAGGCGATGAGGGCAGTCTGTGGCTGCTGAGTGGCTCTGTCGTGCAGAGGCAGAGTAAAACGGGAGTAAAACGGACGTCTCCCAGTATGACTATACTGGTCATGGAGGCGCACTCCCTCTGCTACGGACCATGAGAGAGGGGAGCTGGCCTTTGCAACTGACATGTCCCTGGTGTGACATGTCTCAACTACCCCAATGTTGACTGGGTGAATGCCTCCTCGGGGCGGGACGTGGAGGTAAAATTTCTGGATGCCATAAATGACTGCTTTTTAGAGCAACTGGTTCTGGAACGAATGAGGGGAGGATCTTTAGATCTAGTCCTAAGTGGAACACAGGAACTAGTGCAAGGAGTAAGTATGCCCGAGCCACTAGGCAATAGCGATCATAATATAATCAAATTTGACATAGTTGCTGGAGGGAGAAAGTTAATGAAAAGTACAGCACTGGCTTTTAACTTTAAAAAGGGAGACTATGCCAAAATGAGGAAGCTAGTTAGAAAGAAACTAAAAGGCACAGTTGAAAGGACTACATGTTTGCAAGAGGCATGGAGGCTGTTGAAAAGCACCATCTTGGAAGCCCAGATTACATGCATCCCACAAGTTAAAAAAGGTAGCAGGAGGACTAAACGTCTACCACTGTGGCTAAATGGAGACGCAAAGGAGGCTATTAGAGCCAAAAAGGCATCCTTTAAGAAATGGAAAGCTAGCCCCAATGAGGAAAATACAAAGGAGCATAAACACTGGCAACGTAACTGTAAGGTGCTAATAAGGCAGGCCAAGAAAGAATTTGAAAGGAGACTTGCTAAAGAGGCAAAAACAAATAATAAAACCTTTTTCAAGTATATCAGAGGCAAGAAGCCTGCTAGGGAGTCGGTTGGGCCATTAGATGACCAGGGAGTAAAAGGGGCACTCAGGGAGGACAAGGACATTGCAGAGAAGCTAAACGAGTTCTTTGCTTCGGTCTTCACTGCGGAGGATGTTGGGGAGATACCCACGCCGGAACCCTACTTTGTAGGTGATGAATTGGATGAACTGTCACAAATCAGCGTGACCCTGGAGGAGGTTCTAGAGCAAATTGACAAGCTTAATACGAACAAATCACCAGGGCCAGATGGTATTCACCCCAGAGTTCTGAAGGAACTCAAATGTGAAATTGCAAACCTACTAGTAGTAATTTGTAACCTAACGTTGGCATCTGGCACTGTACCTGAGGACTGGAGGGTGGCAAATGTAACCCCAATATTTAAAAAGGGATCCAGAGGTGATCCTGGAAACTACAGACCGGTAAGCTTGACGTCTGTGCCGGGCAAAATGGTGGAAACTATCATTAAGAACAGAATCACTGGGCATATTGATAAACATGGCTTAATGGCAAAGAGTCAGCATGGATTTAGCAAAGGGAAGTCATGCCTCACTAATCTCTTGGAATTCTTTGAGGGCATAAACAAGCATGTGGACAGGGGAGACCCAGCAGATATAGTGTACCTGGATTTCCAGAAAGCTTTTGTTAAGGTCCCACATAAATGACTCTTGAGAAAATTAAAAAGTCATGGGATAGGAGGTAGTGTTTTGCTATGGATTGGTAACTGGTTAAAGGATAGGAAGCAAAGAGTGGGACTAAATGGCCAGTTTTCACAATGGAGGGATGTAAAAAGTGGTGTGCCCCAAGGATCTGTACTGGGACCAGTTCTTTTCAATGTATTCATTAATGATCTGGAAAAGGGTGTTAAGAGTGAGGTGATCAAATTTGCAGATGACACCAAGTTATTCAGAGTAGTCAGAACACGAGCAGACTGTGAGGAGCTGCAGCAAGATCTTACAAGACTGGGTGCCTGGGCATCTAAATGGCAGATGAGATTTAATGTGGACAAGTGCAAAGTGATGCACATTGGGAAAAATAATCCAAATTATGAGTACACAATGCTGGGTACTAAGCTAGGAGTTACCACTCAGGAAAAGGATCTGGGAGTGATTGTGGATAATACACTGAAATCCTCAGCCCAGTGTGCCGCAGCGGTCAAAAAAGCAAATAGAATGTTAGGAATTATTCGCAAGGGAATAGAGAATAAAACTGAGGATGTCATAATGCCTCTATACAAATCAATGGTGCGACCGCACCTTGAATATTGTGTGCAGTTCTGGTCGCCCCATCTCAAAAAAGACATAGCGGAACTAGAAAAGGTACAGAGAAGGGCAACAAAAATGATCCAGGGTATGGAACAGCACCCGTATGAGGAGAGGCTTGATAGGTTGGGGCTCTTCAGCTTGGAAAAGAGACGGCTGAGAGGAGATATGATAGAGGTCTTTAAAATCATGAGTGATGTGGAACTTGTAAACAGGGAACGGTTATTTACCCTTTCAACTAGTACTAAAACTAGGGGACACTCCATGAAACTCACAGGTGGCAGAGTAAAAACTAACAAAAGAAAGTATTTTTTCACTCAGTGTACAATTAGGTTGTGGAATTTACTGCCAGGGGAGGTGGTCACGGCCAGCAGTATAGCTGAGTTTAAAAGAGGTTTGGACAAGTTTCTGGAAGATAGGTCCGTTAACAACTATTAGCCAGACAGGATTGGGGGACAAAACCCTTTACTTTCAGGAGCCTGGGGATGACCCACAGGGAATGGATAGTATGGTGACCTGTTAGGTGCTTTTCCCAGGCCCCCGTGATTGGCCGCTGTCCGAGGCAGGATGCTGGGCTCGATGGACCATTGGTCTGACCCAGTATAGCACTTGTTATGTTCTTATGTGAGCGCTCGGGAACCTGAGCTCCCCAGCACCACATCCAGTTCTTGTGACTTGCAAAGGCCATGTCCCCCTCCTTCAGTGCCTATGAGCGTCAGACCAGTCTGCTGGCATGGCTGGTTGCCCCAGTTCATATGGGTAGGGGCTCTGTGGCCACCTGAAGTCACAGAGCTATTTGACTTGCCCTGAAAGGTACACTCTAGATTTCCCAGCAGTGCTCTGTGCGTGACTATGAATGCCTGCTCTGTGGTTCATGGAAGAGTGCGATAAAGAGTAGGAAACCAACATACATCACACACATGAAACATGCATGTATATGGTGTGAACACTATGTTAATATTTTGTGGTCATGTTTGGTGTCATACCATTCAGAATTAAGAGGGGAATGTAAACATGACGAAATACTGTGTGAAAACCCTATGGAATGAGAAGAAATATATTGTGAGAGATGTAACAAGAATAAATCCAAAACTCAGACTGGGAATCCAGACATCCTGTATGGGACAGTTAGCACAACAATCTAGGTGTTAAGAAATGCAGATAGAGGTGTCACTGCCAAAACCATTGCCTACGTGATGTTGGGCACTAAAAAGAGGAAAACTCTGGAAGAACTGAGAAAGGTGGGAAGAGTCATCAAAAACCTATTTAAGGACCATCAAAAGACAAAGGAAAAACTTTATCTTGGAACTGACAAGCAACTGCAGAGGAAGCAAGAAACTATGCCTGGCCGAGACCCATCACAGCTGTGAGAGAGAAAGACTTTAAGAAGGAATCATTGACTGGTTAGGGTAAGATTAGCTTAGAACTCACCTAGTAAGATAGTATTGCATTATCTTTATATATAGTTTTATTGCACTATTGGACACAGTTTTGCACTATATTTTAATCTTGATTCACAAATTAAATATATTTTTACTAAGTCTTGAATGTGGACACCTGACATTGGGGTGACACAGTGAAGAGAAATTCTGAGTTAGAGACTCAGAACCTTATATTCATTTCTGTGCTTTGGGAAGCTCTGAGGTAAAGGTGACAGAGAGTTAACCCCTTACAGACTGGAACGGTTCTGGAGGGAGCTGGTCCAGTGGGTGCTGTAAGTGGGGAAACTGAGTCACAGACAGCCTAGAGTGGGGCAGAGAGGTCCCAATCCCATCACAGAAAGCGCATCCCCCTGCTCCACCTTCAAATGGACGGTGGGCTCTGTGGCATCCCGGTAGCCATGCGGGGTAGCATCTTGTTTGAAAACACCCATAATAACCAACTCCTGGACACTCCTCCTATGTCACTTTTTTTTGGTAACCTTCATTCTACAGAAAATTTCCTACAAATGGTCCTTTGTTATGTGAATGACCCCTGGATGTCATCTAGAATAATTTCAGATGTCATGTTTTCTAATGATAAAACCACTAAAAGCAGCTCATGGTTAACATATATCAGATTTTATTGCTGACCTTTGAACACTTCTACCACATGGTAAATCACTAATAAATCCTTGGCAATTTTTCCAATGACCACCAGGGATTTCCCATAGATCTACCACAGGGCAAACATGTTTAGACATCACAAATAAATGGGGTGAAAAGCCACATGGAGCTTTTCATGGGTTTTACCACTTGAAAATGGTGGCATGTGAAAATACTCTTAGAGCAGAGACAGGGATGAGGTGGTTCAGAGGATATCTTTTATTGGACCACCTTCTGTTGTATGTCCATTGCTTTACATATATAAACAATTTAAAAATACTGTCATGTGCTCACTCCTTTCCCAGAGCAGTGGCAAGTTACCAGAATGGCACGTCTAAATCTGTAACGTATTTACAGGTTTAGAAGTTGAAGAGGGATGAAATAGTTAACAGCTCCTGCACATGCTCCTTCAGGAGGGAAAACCTATAATAGATAGATAGACAGACTAGATAAGTCAAATCCTTTTCTTCATTAGTGCCTGCTTCATTAGTACTCTGTGTGGGCCTCACAGGGTGCAGCCACACAATGCATTTTACCACACCTTGGGCAGCTTTCCCCTACTCCGGGCAGCCTAACCACACAATGCAGTGCACCGTGTGCCTGGCAGCTGCCAGATGTTCTCCCTGCCATGAGGTGGGGCAGGCAGGTGGCTGCTCTGTGCTGCATTCTCACAAAAAGTTTGAGGACACAGCATATAGCAGCCTTACCCAAAGTGGAGTAAGGCTGCCCAAGGCACAGTAGCACACCACCACTCATGTGCCCAGTCCCCATCTGCCCCTCATAAGAACATAAGAAGTGCCATACTGGATCAGACCACTGATCCATCTAGCCCAGCATCCTGTCCTCCGACAGTGGCCAATTACGGTGCCTTGGGAGAAGCACCCAACAGGTCACAATGGGAGATCCATTCCCTGGTGTTTTCCCCCAGCTCCTGTCATGTTCCCTGATCCTGTCTGGCCATAGCTGCTAATGGACCTATCTTCCAGAAACGTGTCCAAACCTCTTTTAAACTCAGCTATAATCCTGGCCCTTACCACAGACTCTGGCAGTAGATTCCACAACCCAATTGTAGGCCGAGTTAAAAAATACTTTTTTATTTGTTTTAAACTTGCCACCCATGCGTTTCATGGAGTGTCTCCTAGTTCTAGTACTAGTGGAGAGAGTAAATAACTGCTCCTTGTGCAGTGAGCTCCACTGTGGGGCTTTGAGTGGCAGGCACTAGCTCCAGTCCCACGTGGCCAGTCGCAGCCAAGGGCAGGATAGTGGGCAGGCTGGGGGAGGGAGGGAGGAAGGGTCAGGCTCCTGCTTTTGTAGGTGGTGCCTCAGCCCGCCATGGGACATGGTGGGACAGCCAGCAGTGGCAGTTGCCCCACAGGGGACCTGGCCGTCTGTTCTGCTCCCCATGCTGGTCTCAAAGTGTGGCAGCGGTAATTGGCCACTACGGGATGTGTGGGGATCAAGACCTCTACAGCTTGTGTGGAGGCACCCATAGTTTATTTTATAAATTTGATTTATTTTATAAATTTTTACCCCGCCCCTCCTGCCTCAGGCTGCTCAGAGCATAAAAGTCATAAAATACAATATTAAAATACAACATAGACAATATAAACAAACAATATAAACAGTCAATATAAAACCATAAAAATAACCAACCACTGTGCAACCAGAAAAGCAAAATCCACCCACCCAAAACCAACTCCCTCAACCCTACCCCCCACCAAATGCCTGGCAAGAGTCAGGTCTTACACTGACGGCAGAACACAAGGAGGCTAGGGCCCCCACCGGGAGTGAGTTCCACAGCAGAATTCCCTCCCAGTGGAGATTTGCCTCTCTCCAGATCTCCTCTCCTTCCGTAGACAGTGTGAGACCTGGTTGTTTCACCAGGCATTTGGTGAGGGGGACAGGTAGTGGTGGGTGGGGGTTCTTTTGGAGGGAGGAGGGGCATTTGCTTTTGTCGAGCTTCAGCTGTTTTTATGGTTTTTTATTGTTTTTAATTATTATGATTGTATTTTATATTTTATTTTGATATGCTGTTCACTGCCCCGAGCTGCCGGAAGGTAGGAGGGGGCAGGCTACAAATTTATAAATAAATACATAAAATAAATGCATGGATGACAGTGGCCAGGTTGGAGTCCGAGATACAAGGGTGGAGCCGCCTCACCAGATGTAACTGGAGGAAAGCACTCCTGACCACAGCTGACACCTGGAGATCCAGATGCAGATGATGGTCCAGGAACACTCCCAGGCTCTGAACCTGAGATGCCAACACAGGGCAGATCCTGTCAATGACGGGTAAACCCCCCCCCCCCCCCCCATATCTCCTGACCCACCAATGAGCATCACTTCTGTCTTGTCCGGATTCAGTTTCAATTGGCTAGACCTCATCCAGTCCACCACAGCTGCCAAACACCAGGAAAACACCGAGACGAAGGACCTGGGGTCAGATGAAAAAGGGTGGTACATCTCTCTGTCAGTACTGAGAGGTACAGCTGAGAGGTACAGCTCTCAGTTATTACCTTCTCTGTGTGTTTCCCTGACGGATAGTCTAAACAAATAATAATTCCTGGAAATCAGCATCTTATTCTCCATGTCTCCTTTAACATATGCATCTCTGTTATCTTGCAAAACAAAAGTCCAACATTCAAATGCAGAATAGTGTAAACTAGAGAGAATTTTATGACTATACATACAGTAAATTATCCTCCTTTTCTGTAAACTAATCTGGAGCCTCCATGCTTCTGTGTTCCTTAGTTATGTGCACAGAGAAGGGCATTTACACTGACAAAAAACTTTTCCTTGGCGTATTCAGAAAAACTGTTTAGATTATCAAGACATTAATGAAAGCAAACATGAAGCTCAGAAGTGGTTGCTTGGTTGTTGTTGGCTTGGTACCATTTGAAACAAGCTGTCCAAAATCCAGGCAAATAGGGTAATGTGGAAACAAGCTCAGGTTGAGGAAAGTGTTGCAATAAGTTCATTTTCTTTTTGATCCTCCCATTAACATGCATGTATTTGCAGTGGCTGAGCGAATGCTGGGTTCAAATCTGAGAAGCAAAGCCCCCAAAAGCTAGAATTATGAGAACAGTTTGCTGTTCTGTAGCACCTTCAAGCTGAGGATCTCAAAGTACTGTGTAAACATTTATTTATTTGGCTTTTATATTCCCCTTCCCAAAATGCTCAGGGCAGATTACAACATTATATATATATATATATATATATATATATATATATATATATATATACACACAAACAACATAAAACATACAAAATTATTTTTAAAACCCCATAAAAATATTAAGACACATAAAATTCCAATTAAATCCACTCCCAAACCTAATCCCTACCTGCTAAAAGCCAGGCCAAATAGGTAGGTCTTATATTGCATACCCTCCAACGGTAACTTTTTTCCCAGTATAGTAATGGATTTTGTTATGTTGTACTGCCTTCTCAACAGTGAAAGGTGTGTACCAGGTTAAGTAGACAAAGCGAGTAATTAATACCTCATTCATCCATCCAGCAAAAGAGCTGGCTGACTTTGGGGGCAAACTTTGGATAAGCACTACTGTCAAAGAACAAAGAAAAGCAATACACCCGGGCAGAAGAGAGCTGTGTGTCTGGAATCAAGATGAAAACTAAAAAAGGTAGGAGAGATGTGAGTGTGTTTGTGAGAGATGATTCTTTAACATACTGAAAGAGACTGTCACTGCTTCTACCTGAGATCGTCTGAGTGTCTTGAAAACTAAAACTTTAGAGTCGAAGTCAATGCACACATTTGAGAATTTTGACTTTTTATTTGGCCTTTTTTTCTATAAGACACCCCCACGCAATGCACACGTTGGTCCCTGCATGTCCATGCAAGGGGCAGTCCCGTGTAAACACTGCAATGGGTGTGTGGAGGTGCATGCACACTCCTGTGTAATACCCATCCCCACCCATATTCGCCAGTTGCTCTGTGCATGGGGGATAGGTGGAGATAGATGTGCGCCTGTGTAACCGTCCCCCATGCGCTGTGGTGCACACCCATCCCCCCCACCCGTTTGAAAAGGGCCATAGTTTGAGTTTAAACTCAAACCATCAGTCCTGCACATACAAACATACATGTACAAAAAGCCTCTCACGCAGACCTTCTTTATTTCCAGTTCAACCCAAAAGTTAGTCAGTGGGCTATTACTAGTTTTCATAAATGCATGCAAATTTATGCAAATTAAGGATGGCATGAAAGGTATCTATTTCTCTGTCAAATATTGCCTCCGGAAAATGCTCAGGCTCAGGCTTTGGCAAACCTCCAAGGGGAAGGAAGTTCCAGAGCGGTGGAGCAGCCACCAAGAATGCCTCTCTGTGAGCCCGTGCCATAGGGATTTGGGGCAATGATGGAACTTGCAAGAGGGTGCTCCAGTCGACCTTAAGGATCATTCTATACACTAAAAACCTATCCGATTATTAAGAGAGAGGTTAAGGCCCTTACAAATTCATTCATGCTGCAAAAAGTATGGAAATGGTAAGCTAAGGCTCTTGCCTTAACTTCCATACCATGTAAGCAGTAAAGCCGTTGTACAGTCTCTCACATATTGTGCTTGATTACAACTTAGGCTCCATGCACCCACACTTTGCCTTGGTCTTTCAGCCCCACCCTAGGCAGCCACCGCCACTGCCGCCAAGCTCTGGGGCTGGATTGCGGCACATTCAAGGGGTGCTCTCCCATCCAGCCACCACCAAGCTTGTGGCTGGTTCAGGGACAGGGCACCTAGGGCAGTTCTCCTGCCCTGTTTCAGCCGCAGAACTTGGTGGCGGCTTCAGGGAAGGGATAGGCAGGGCTGCCTGGGGTGACAATTTCTCCTTCCCCCACCCCAATCCAGCACAGAGTTTGGCAGCTTCTGGATTAGGAGTGGGAGAGCCTCCCCCTTGTACTCTGCTGCCTATATGGCCCTGGGCAGGAACCTTTGCAAGCAGTCAGAGCACTACTAGGAAATTTTCACAGTGGGTGGGGAGAGGGTTCTGGCCCCGGTACCTTCCCCACACAATCAAAAAGTTTCCTAGGATTATGTATGTTCTTATAGGTTGATGGTTGATTATAGTGGTTGATGATGAGAAAGTCCATGCATTGTTGGGATCATTGAGACGCTCCATGTGTGCTTCTGACCCGTGCCTGTCTTGGCTGTTGAGGGCGGGTGCCAAGGCGGTGGTACCTTTACTGACAGACATTATTGATGCCTCCTTTAGGGAGGGAGGGGTTCCAGCCGCTCTCAAATGTGCGGTGGTCCGCCCTCTCCTCAAGAAACTGTCTCGATGTTGGAGTGCTTGCCAATTATTGTCCAGTCTCCAATCTGCCTTTGTTAGGGAAGGCTGTGGCTGTGTGGCTACAGAGACACCTGGACTTTAATCATATTTTGGGGAAATTTCAATCAGGGTTCAGGTCTTCTCACGGGGTAGAGACCACGCTCGTCAGGGTGATGAATGATTTGCTGGTGATTTTAGATCAAGAATAGCTGGCCATTCTGGCCATGTTGGATCTTACAGCAGAATTTTATACAATTGACCATGGTTTGCTACTTTGGAGGATGGGAGATGTTGCTGGTGTGATGGGAGCTACTGGTCAGTGGTTTCAATCGTACCTGGAAGGGAGGAGTCAGTTGGTGGTGATAGATGGATATGCATCATCCCTGAGGGGACTGAATTGTGGTGTCCCCCAAGATTCTATTCTTTCACCCATGCTGTTCAACTTGTACATGCAGCCCTTTAGGAATGTGATGATCAAGCACGGGGTCAAGTATCATCAGTATGCTGGTGATATACAACTGTATATCTCTTGCCCCGTGAGCCCCCCTGCCAACTCAGCCTCTGCCTTGGAGGAATGCCTGAATGACATCGCGGCCTGGATGCATCGGAGTTACCTCGTGCTCATTCCAGGGAAGACTGTTGGTGGGAAGGGACAGCCAATATGAGGATGCTTTTACCTCCTTCAGGCCCCTGAATGTGGCTGCAGTCCAGGTGGAGGTAGTGGGCTAGGTAAAGAACTTGGGCATCATTTTCTATCACACTCTGTCGACGACAGCCCAGGTGTTGGACGTGGTGCAGAAATGTTGGGGTTTTTTCCAACTACACAATTTGCGCAAGTTACGCCTTTATTTATCTTGGGCTGACCACCTTGCCACAGTGACCCATGCCCTGATGACTACGAAGCTTGACTTTTGTAATTCCCTCTTCTATAGGCTACCGGCAGTGCTTATCTATCTCTTGCAGCTTATTCAGAATGCAGCAGCTCCACTGCTTACTAGTTTGTTTATTTATTTTGCTACATTTATAGCCTGCTCCCTCCTGCTTAGTAGCAGCTCGTGGTGGCTCACAATATATTTAAAACATGTTACAACAATTTAAAACACAACACTTAAAACAATTATAAACTCGTAAAACTTTTATACTTACAAATTCATTAAAAGTGCGGAACTAAACCCAAATACTCCCCACCCACCCCAACCCTAGTCCACCCTCCCCGTCTCCCTACCCAAAGGCCTGGCAGAACAGCCAGGTCTTACATTGTCTTCGGAAAGAAGGGAGGTCTTGGGCTAGGCGGGTCTCCGGCGGGAGGGAATTCCACAGCCTGGGAGCAGCCACGGAGAATGCCCTCCCCATCGTCGCCACCCGGGAAACCCGGGGGACCTTGAGTCGGGTGTCCCCTGCCTACCACAGTGGCCGCACCATAGCCCAAGGCGTGAGGCAGTCCCGCAGGTAAGTAGGGCCCAAGCCATTTAGGGCTTTATAGGTCAACACCAACACGCTGAATCAGGCCCGGAAGACAATAGGCAACCAGTGCAGAGAACAGAGCACTGGTGTAATGTGCTCACGACGACCTGTCCCTGTAAGAAGATGGGCCACCGTATTCTGCGCTGCATACCCTGACTGTCACCAAGGGTAGCCCCCTGTAGAATGCAGTACAGTGGTCCAGTCTAGAAGTGATGAAGGAATGGATGATGGTGACCAGGTCAGAGTTCGAAACATACAGCTGAAGCCTTGTATCAGGTGTAACTGGCGAAAGGCACTCCTTGCCACAACCTCCACCTGGAGATCCAGGAGGAGTTGCGAACTGAGAAGCACCCCCAAACTATGGACCTGAGCAACTACAGGTGGGCAAACCCCATTAATGATGGGGGCCACCACTCCCCCGGTCCTACCCACCAACATCACCTCCGTCTTGTCGGGATTCATCTTCAGATGACTCGCCCTCATCCAATCCCCTACAGCTGCCAGGCACCAGGTAAGCACGGAGACTGCCGCGCCTGGGTCTGCTGAAAAAGAGAGGTAAAGCTGTGTATCATCGGCATACTGATGACATCGCATGCCGAACCCTCTCACGACCTCACCCAAAGATTGCATATACACATTGAACAGGAGGGAGGACAGAATAGAACCCTGTGAGGTGCCGGGGTGATGATGAACACCCCCCAAGAGCAGAACCATTCAAGAACAATTCCACCCACCCCCACCCAGTCTCAACATCTCGTGAATCAACGGTATCAAACGGTGCCGACAGATCTATTAAGATCCAAAGAGACGATCTACCCATATCTGTCTCACGGCGCAGGTCGTTGACCAAAGCCGCAAGTGCAGTCTCCGTGTCAAACCCAGGACGAAAGCCAGATTGCAGAGGATCAAGAAAACTGATCTGATCCAGATGCTCCTGAAGCTGCCAAGCCACCACCTGTTCAATAACCTTCCCTAAAAAGGTAAGTTTAAAGACTGGCTGATAGCTGGCGAGGGAGTCAAAGTCAAGCAATGGTTTCTTGAGCAGAGGTCGCACTACTGCCTCTTTGAGGTGGCCCGGCACTCTGACCTCCCAAAGGGAGGCATTGACAACCCCAGTCAGCAATGGTCCAAGCGTCTCCTGGCAAGGCTTAATCAGCCAGGACAGGCAGGGATCGTATTACGCCCGCCCTGCATTCTCTGCATTGTCTCTCTGTGGAGTGATGGATTGCGTTTAAGATTGCGCTGCTGGTTTTTAGGGCCCTGAACAGTTTCAGCCCTGGCTATATTCAAGACCTACTTCTGGAATCTCACAATGATGGGTATGTGCGTTCAGGAACCACCCACTGTTTGGGGGTTCCACCATTGCATCTGAAGCGATTGGTCCTTTGCTGTGGTGGGCCCCGTAGTGTGGAACTCGGTCCCTCTGGAGGTTCATCTCAGTTCCTTCCACCTTACCTTTAAAAAGCACCTGAAAACATTTATTTTCTAGGGGCTTTTAGGATCCACAGGTGGTGCTTCCAATGTACTTTGCCCTCCCTTTTTGCCTGCCCCATTTAAAAATGTTTAATAGTTGTTTAAATCCTTTAAAATTGTTTTATATTGTTTTAAATTGTTTACATGGTTTTTAACTTTTTGTGACGCTCTCTGAGT
Organism: Sphenodon punctatus; assembly: GCA_003113815.1. Classification (NCBI taxonomy): domain Eukaryota; kingdom Metazoa; phylum Chordata; class Lepidosauria; order Sphenodontia; family Sphenodontidae; genus Sphenodon; species Sphenodon punctatus. The sequence goes on from QEPC01014010.1 coordinate 617,863, forward strand.
GCCATGTAAGGCAGGGAGGTGTTATAAATAAAATTGTTATTTATTTATTTTTTATTTTCCCCCCAGGAATTTCTCCCCCAGTCTGCATTTAAGAAACCTATTAAATTCCGTACTAAAAATGATAGCAGAAGGACACTAAGGTTGCAAAATCAAGCACTTAAGAGTTTGGAAATGCCAGATTTAATGTTGCAATTTTACACTGCAGTGATGCCACTTGTATAATACTAGTCTTTAATTCGATCATGTACAGTTTTTTCAACAAGACCTTTGCCTCATGCAATACACAGCTGGAAGCAAAGGACTTGAAGAAGAGAAAAGATGGTCTTATTAAGAACTATTGAGATCCAGGAAATTTAGATTCTATTCTTGGATCTGTCACAGACTTCCTATGTGATATTGGATGAAACTGTATTGTAATGAGGCTGACGTGGCGTCCAGGGACAGCTTTAAGTCTGGTGGTTTTGTGTTTTTTGTTTTATTTTTTTAAACCTTAGAATTTAGTTTGCAGCCTGAATATTCTTTATATGGAGTGCTTGTATATAATTTGATAATTAAGAACATTCAGGCAGCATTCCCCCCAGCCATGACCGAGCACTCTGACAATGCAAGCCCCATTTAAAGTGAATGCAGCTGGCAACAGTAGAGGGCTTTGGGGATCAGGCTCAACTTCTCCTTTTGGGTGTGCTGGTGTAACTTGATTGACCATTACACTCACAGATAGATGTATATTTAGAGACAGAGATTTTCTTAAAAGTTGTTTTAGGATATTGTAGGAAGTGACTCAGGATAATAGCTTGTCTAATTGGCTGTGTTGGTTTCCTTGAATCTTTTAAAAATAAATCTTTGTCAAGTACAGTTATAGACAAAAGAAGAATGAGAGAGAGAGGGGAAAACATAATGCAACTGAAGACCCAAAGAGTGAAGCTCTGATTCAGAGGATGCAAACTCTCCATTCCATCCTAGCTCTTTTTTCTTTTCTTTTTTGTGACATTAAATGAACACGGTAAACTGAGAACAACACCTGTGTTTTCAGGATTTTCTTGTATAAACACTTCAGCTTCTGTATGCTTTTGATTCAGTCCTCCACCATTAAAGTGACTGGGAATCATTGACTTCAATGGATAGAAGATTGTGCTCAGTGTGTGGTGGGACACAATAGGTTGTCATTCCACAAAACTCTCATTCTAGCCTGAGTTAACCTGCCTGAATGTATCCGCTCGTTTGCTGTGGAATGTAATTTACTCTGGATGCAAATGCAATGGGATGTATTATAAAAGTGCTGCATTCAGTTCTGAAATTATACATGCAGTCATTTTAATCCATACTTAATTAAAATGGATTAATTCTCTGGGCCACTTCAGCACCCCTTTGTGCTGCAGTGCAAAGGAATTGGGAGACAGGCCACAACTACTCCAGAGGGAACTAAGCTGGCGCCATCCTACATCAGTGCCCCCAGTGGGGTTTTGCCATGACTGGTGTAAGTATCTAAGAACACCCTGAAAGTTCAGGCAAAGCCTCTGGGTGCTCTCTGCTCTTTACCATATGCCTTAACTTTGAATTTCCTGAAATTTGTGGCTTCATCTCAAACCTGGTAGGTTTCTAAACTGAGCTATGTACAGAAATAACATTTGCATTTTATGCCAGTTAAGTTGAGAAGCCCAGCATCTTAAATCTCATGCTTCAGGGTGTAAGTTGATCAACTGTGAGGGTCACAAAGAAATTCCTTGCCCCCCACTTATGTCAAATTTCCTTCCACAACTAGCCAGGTGCATTATGCTTTCCATTCTTCGTGCTTTGACTCATCAGGTATTCAACCACTGCTGGAGGCAACATACCGGACTAGAGAGATCAGTGGTCTGCTCTGCTATGACAGCGACTGTGATATTACTAAGTAGGTTTTGTGGTTTAATTTCCTTTGTTTTTTTCTCTTTTTGTTCTAGTACCACTGCAGGGTTGACACAACAGACCATTATGGCTAGTCATGTGTGCTCAGATTGAGAAGGTCTTTAAAATGCGTAGTGTCTGCTCTTGATAGAGTCACTATCGACTGTTGTTTACATTCTCATTCCTATGACCTTTAAAAGCATTCTTTCTTGGGTAGACAGTTATGATGCATTTTCCAAGGAGTACTATTTGACTCCTTGGAAAGCTGTCTGGATGTTAAAGCCAATGTGTCATTAAAAGAGTCACCGTGCTTGCCTAGTAGCCAGTACTAATGTATGGTCATGTGCCATGGTCTCAAGACAATTAATCCCCAAGCACGCTGTAAAGAGTTACAGAAGGATCTTGCATACATGGAAGACTGGGCAATAAAATGACAGATGAAATTCAACAATGATAAGTGCAAAGTAATGCACGCAGGGAAAAAATAATCCTAATTATAAATGCATAATGCTGGGTTCCAAATCAAGGGTGACCACAAAGGAAAAGGATCTTGGAGTCATTATTGTGGATTGTTCATTGAAAACATCAGCTCAACATGCACCAGTGGTCAAATAGGCAAACTGGATGTTAGGAATTATACAGAAAGTGATAGAAAATGGAGAATATCATAATGCTGCTATATTTTATTTTAATTATCTATTTACATTTATAATCCACCCATCCCACAAAAAGCCAGCTCAGGGCAGGTTACAATAAAACAAAAACAGATAAATTCATAAAAGATTAAAAGAAAAAGAAAACATTTAAAATATACCCACCTAAAAGCCTGCTTGAACAAAAATGCAATACACTGTTTCTATACATTATACGCTATGGAACACGCATAGGCTGGACTTTGCCAAACCTCAGGGTGAAGAAAATTCTGTAATTCTGCAACTGGAGAACAGCCACCAAGAAAAAACCTGCCTGCACCTTCTCTGTTGTTACTTGGTGCACCGAGGACACAGCCTGAAGGCCGTTTCCAGTTGACTGAAGAGAGCATGATGGGACATAGAGGAGAAGGTCGTCCTTAAGGTATGTTGAGCGCACGTCATATAAATATAAATCCATGGATCACCTATACCTTGAATATTGTGTGCAATTCTGGTTTCCCCATCACAAAAAGGACGTAGTAGAAATGGAAAAGTGCAATGAAAAAAGAAGAGCAACAAAAATAAGCAAAGACTTCTGTATGAAGAGAGGATCAATAGGCTAGGGGTCTTCAGCCTGGAAAAGAGACAACTAAGGGGGTAAGTAAATACCCCGTCTCATAATATTAGAACTAGGGGACACCCTATAAAATTAACTGGTAGCAGATTTTTTTCCTCTCAGTGTTCAATTAACTTGTGGAATTTGGTGCTAGAGGACATTGTGAAGGTTAATGGCAAAACCGACCTCGCCACTGTCATCCATGCCTTCATCACCTCGAGGCTGGATTACTGCAACGCGCTCTACGTGGGGCTGCCCAAGAAGCTGGTCCAGAGGCTGCAGCTGGTGCAGAATGCCACGGCCCGTCTCCTTACGGGGGCGGGTCGCAGGGAGCACATGACACCAGTGCTCCGGGCTCTGCACTGGCTGCCTATAAAGTACC
>QEPC01014010.1:627981-638856 GCA_003113815.1 Sphenodon punctatus
TAGCTTAGTGATAGAGATAGCGTTAGTGATTTAGTTTTAGTGTTTGTAGGAGTAGGTCTGTGTACTTAGATAATCCATTTAGTTCATAGCATTTAGAATAGTTAATAGCAGTTAGATTTAGTGTAGATAGATATATATAATATTAGATTAAAAAAAACAACCAAATAAAAACAAAAAAACCAAATAAAAAACAAAAGAAAACCATATAAAACCCAATAAAAAAACAAACAAAAAAAACATATAAAAAACAAAAAAAACACCCATAACAACATTTCCTGAACGGCCAAACGGAACAGCCGAACGGCCTAACCGAACGGCCTGTTCGGACAACCGAACCAAACAGCCGAACCCGAACTCGGCAAACTAGCCGAACTGCTGAACCGAACGGACGAACTGAACGCTGCCGAACCGAAGGCAGCCGAACCGAACGGCCAAACCCGAACCGCAATCTGTTCGCCCATCCCTAATCATTAATGCCCTTAGCATTGCTGAGTTCCATTCACTTCAGCGGGATTTGTGCTGCTGTCAAGTGCTAGTGTCAGCACTAAACAGCCAGAGGACTGCACTGGTAGAGGCGGTTCCACAAGATACAGTTAAGGCATATTATTGGCACACTTTGTGGGGTCAGCTTGTGCATTCATCTTGTTCTGTGGGTAAGCAACCAATTTATACTAAAATAAAAACAGGGAAATGACATTTGCAAGCAATCATGTGCAAACACTGGTCACACTCATTACCATATTGCCCCTTGTGATTTTTTAAATAGTTTCATTTTTTTCTTGGGGCTGGAACTGCACACAATCTTACAAATTAATCTGAGAAAAACATGAGTCGCTGTGGACATTTTTCTTATTTACAGCCCAAAACAGCAGCTTTTAGGAAGCATAGTGATTAAGCATGGGCCATTGGTTCATCCAAGATCATGGAAAAGCAAAACTCCACAGAGAGAGATGAGTGTGAGCTGCCACACGGAACCCCTGAAACTGGTGGTAAAATCCACATTTCTGCAGATGTCCTGTTTGATTACCAGCGACCAGCAAGTTAACTATGGTCTTAGATCTGCTGCAGGTGTATAGGAAAAAATAACAACGTATGCACAAAGATATTACAGACAGGCAATGCAAGAAGCCCAGATCCCTGAAAGGAATGTTACATTTAACGGAACATCAAGATTAATTATGGTAACATTTCTCTTTTTCTAATGGGTGACTCAGTGGGTGTCTTCACATGGACACCTGCCCCACCCTCTGCCCTGCCTCACCCCAGGCAGGCCATCCATTTAAAGGCGGCCTGTCAGATGTGGAGGCGGAGTAGCAGAGGCGGGGAAGGTTGTTCCTGCTCCAGGGCTACCCCGTTGGCAGTACTCTGGAACATCTCAGAGCACTGCCAGCAGAGCAAGCAGCCCAGTCCCAGGGTAGCAGCCAGAGGCAAGGCTCCCATCTGTCTGCTTGGCAGAAGGCCGCTGCAGTCCCGCTCTTGGCTGGGGCTCGCCTGCAATGCTATGGTGTGGGGGAGAGGCACCACACGGGTGGACCGTGGGCTCCGGCAGTCACTGGGTCAGTTTAAAATGGACCCATTCGCAGCTTAAGTGGGCAGATGCAGGCGTGCACCCCTGAACTTGTTCTGGGTTGTGCACCCCTGCATCTGTGTGAAAATAGTATAATACCCAGTGTGCATTCTTATGTTAGGGGTGGGGGGTGGCAGGACACCACTATTTTGAATGGGGTCCCAACATCCCTAAACCAGGCACTGGGCACCTTAGCAAAGAGTAGAGCTTTTTGAAGGGAAAACTAACCAGGTCAATCCCTAGTTGCTGTCCCTGCTGAAGTGACTGGCAGAGGTGAGATGGTGAGGATGGGAAGTTCCTTTCTCAGAGGAGGACTTTTTGTACACTCTACTGGATTTTCTGTCAGGGCCTTTGGTTTTGACGGTGACAGTTCAGTGCAGCGCTCTAGTTAACGTTATGAAACAGGGAGATTGTTCCAAAATCTAAGGGGCAGATTGATATGAGGCACAAGACTGGGAGCGGATGAGGGAGAGACAAAGGGACTAGTATGAGAGAAACTTGGGAGGGACTGATTCATTCATTCCTAATTTATTCCTAGTCAGAGCCTGGGAACCATGGTATAGAGGGGTATTCCAGCAGCATAGGGTGTGGTATGGGAAAGACACCCTTTTTGCCAAAAGCAGCAACCCCAATAGGAACAGCAGTAGGGCATGGCAGCAGAGGCACTTTGAGTAAATGCCCTGTATGCAAGAGTTTTGCCTGCTGGACCTGGAAGTATTTACAAAAGTCAGGAAGGAGCAAGAGTTTTCTTTTCCAGAGTCTGAAACAGTTGCCCTCCATGTCTGCCTTAACTCTACACTGACCTCTCTCCCCCACCCTCCCCCTTTGAGAGGTTTCCCATCCCAAAGTGTGAAAACTACAAATCCCAGGGAACTGCAATCCAAACTCTACCTAGGGAAACTTTAGACCGTTCATGCCATAAATATCTCTTAGTCGAGGCTGCCTGACGTCAGAAGCTTTGGAGAGAGGGAGGCTGGTCTGAAAGTGAAAACAGCAGCAGTTAGTTCCGAGCCGAGTCCAGTCCAGTCCAGACAGCGAAAGGAGAAGGACAAGCACTGCTCTGTGTGGATTATAGGGCTGCAGAAGAAGGGGAGCTTCGCAGAGACATGGGGGCTTCGATGTAAGTGGCAGCTCTTCTCATTTCTCCTTTTCTAAGACAAACTGGGATCAATTTGAAAGCTCATGATTGGGGTTGAGTCGCTTCTTGTTGTTTCCCCCCCCTGAAGTGCGTGCAGTGCAGACAGGAGCTGACACGGTCCGCGCTTTCATGCTGCTGATGGTGCGCGTGTGTCTGTATCTGCGTGTCTGGGAGGGGGGAGACTTTCTTTGGGAATCTACAGAATTAACGGGGGAATGGAAAGGAATCCAGTTCCCGAAAGAGAAAACTTCCGTAGGATTTCCCCCCCAGGATTTTTAACCCTTTAATTCCCAACATTTACCAAAGAGGCGTCTGAAGCGAAGCAAAGCAATTTCCTGGCTGCATGACAATGCTGTTGCAAGTTCTGTCCAATCCTATTTGTCAGTCTCCTCAGGGGAGCTGATACTAGAATACTTCATTAAGTACTGAATACTAAATACCTCTCAGCTGCATAACCTTGGGGCATTAGTTGTCATGCGGGGGGGATGCTGGTAATTATACAGGAGGAGCAAATTGAGAACTTCTTTAAGTAAGAAAACTAACTGAGTCCCTCAGGAAGGCAGCTACTGCAGCAAGGACAGACTGACTGTGTAAAACCAGGCAAGTTCTGACATCCTCTGAGATTAGACAAGGGAATTTACCATACAGTAGCAGGATTTGTGTCCTAGAGAAGGACAATTCTTTTCTCTTCACATGAAAAGGTTAAGTAAATTGGGAAGCCCTCTCCATTAAATAGGACCGAGTTTCTCAAACTGTGGGTTGAGACCCAAAGTGGGATTGCATCCTTTACAGATAGGGGTCATGATCCCGACTGAGATTTGATATACTTAGCATGTCTGGGATTACCTACGTCAAACAGGGTCAGACAGGCCAAAGGTTTGGGAAGCATCAAAATAAAGGTTGTAGGTGATTGAGGCACTACAGTGATTCACCTGTACTAATGGGGGGGGGGAAAGTCTTTTTGAACATAGAATCCCAATGTTCTGTACTACGTGATGTTGGCGTATTGAGGTAGTTACTCTTCTCACGTACAGAGTCATTCAAACTGTGTTCTCTAAATGAGTGATTACCAGCTCTGAAGAGAAGTGGTCTCAGCTGAGAACTACAACATGATCCCACCCCTATGCAGATTCTTACTAAGGTCAAATCAGACTTTTGCCATATCCAAATTTACAAATAGGTTTTCGGATTATTTCCCTAAGCATGCTGGAGAGTTTTTGTTTTGTGACACTGACTGTGTTAGCCAGAGCTTGAAATAAGAAAAAGAAAACAACTCCTTTCTAAAGAGGGAGTTTGATAATTGCAGCTGCTGTAAAGAAAAGGCCACAAAATGTAATATGCATAAGGCACACAGAGCTGGGGCGAGCAGCAGAATTCGTGTGAGTTGCACAATAGAGCATTCTGCAATGTCAGTAATTGCCTTCAACAAACAAGCAACCACAAAAGAGGTTGCTTCAACGACGTGCTAAATACGCGGCTGTTGTTTTTGTAATGGAATAAGTCTACACATATTTCTCTTCTTGTGGATGGGAGCATGGGCTGTTGGGAGGAAGAGAGGGATTGGATTGGGGGTGGGGAGATGCTGTGAAAAAAACTGATTGGCTCTACAAGGCTAAATCAGACAGATCCAGGTTATTGTAGGCGAAGCAGTTAGTTGCCTGAATATCCCTCTGTGCTGGAGTGGGTGGTATAATGCTGTTGCCAGCTAATGAAATGGGGCAATGCATTAATGGACAGATGTTCAAGGGCTAATCCAAGCTGAGCCATGCCGTGCAATGCAATGTGAGCTTTCATGTGCTGAAGAAAATTAAATCTCACTGAAAAGGAACGTGACCCTGTGTGTGCGTGAGAGAGACCTCGTCCTTTCTTTTACAGTGGTGTAAATTTGGAGTTAAACTTGTATCTGTGGCACTGGGTGTTTTTTCACATGGACTTGGGGGTGTTCACCTCTGGAGTAGGTCTGGGGGTGCACCCTGCGTCTGCCCGCTTGAAGCCCAGCCTGGTTTGAACACCAACTGTAACACAGCAGTATTCACAGCCTTCCCTATTTATTTCTCAATTGGGTTTTATTTCCAGTGGCTAGGTAGCTGCACTTAAGAAACATTTCTTCACAACAGGCTAATTGCATTGGCTGGCTGGCAACTTGAAGACCAAAACCCCCTTTAAAATAAGTTTAACAGTGCGTTAAGATATGAGCATACTTTCCGTAATATAAAGATTGAATGCTGGTTAATACAATTAATAAGAGTAAGAGTTTCAGTTGTGGTAGCAGTGAGTCAAGCTGACGCTCAAGCAGTTTTGTGTGCTACATGGGACAGGGGTGTGAAACTGAAGCTAGGGAGATGTGGAGAGGATGAGTGAAAGGGAGTGCTTGCTAATCATGTTTCTTTGTTCTCCCTACACCCCTCCTAAGCCAGGAAGGAAAATATCCTGCTTCTCATCTGGGTGTAACCTCTCAGGAGAAGAATCTTGGAGTCATTGTGGCTAGTTCCTTGAAGATATGAACTCTGTATGGCAGCAGACAAAAGGCAAACTGTATGCTAGGCATTATTGCAAAAGGAATAGAGAATAAAAGGGAAAGTATCATAATGCCACTGTATAAATCTTTGGTACAACCCCACCTTCTGGTCGCCCCATCTCAAGAAACCGATAATAGAACTTGAAAAGGTTCAGATAAGGGCAACAAAAATGATAGAAGGGATGGATCGACTTCCATATGAGGAGAGGCTCAACAGTTTAGGGCTGTTTAGCTTGGAGAAGAGGTGATTAAGGGGGGATATGATAGAAGTTTATAAAATCATGAGTGGCATGGAGAAAGTAAATAGAAAACTGTTGTTTGCCCTTTCTTGCAATAAGAAAAAAGTGGGACATTCTTTGAAGTTAAATGGCAGCGGACAATACAGTTGTGGAACTCATTGCCAGAAGAGACTGTGAAAGCCAGCAGCATAACTAGCTTCAAAGAGAAGTTGGATAAATTCTTAGAAGACAGAGCCATAAATGCCTACTAGTTGGGGTTTACTCCTAGCTACCAGTAGTCGGGAGTGGCCAGCAGGAGATGGGTCACATCTCCATGACCTGTACGTGTACTTCTCTTGCGGTATCGGAGCTGGCCACTGTAGGAGACAAGATGCTGGGTTAGATGGACTGCTGGTCCAACCCAGTATGTCACGTCTTATATTCTTATGTTCTTATGTAGCAGGTTGAAAGAGGGTTGAAGGAAAGGGGATAGTTTCAGCATGGTTGTCAACTCCAGAAGTTCTGAAATCATGAGTCACGTCCCTAAAATCATGAGGTTGGCTTAAAAGAAAAACACAACATCTTAAATATTCAATTGTGGTGGTGGGGGTGGTTCCTCATCTTCATCATCCTCATCTAGCATCAGCAGTGTGCCTGATACTTAACACTCCTGATCAGAGGGAGGTCCTATGCCCCATGGGTTTATAGTCCAGAAGGAGCAAGGGAGAGGGAGGGCATACAGAGAGACAGGGATGTGTTCATGAAACTTTTGGTGAGGGAGATTTGGGGGGTGTTTTAGCTCCATCAGTTGGTTGTGTTTTAGATTGTTCTGATTTTATATTATTATTTATGGTTTTAATAATGCCACTTTTGTAAGCTGCCCCAAGCTGGCATTGAGCAGGAGGGGGCGGGATAGTACATTATTAAAATGAAAATAAAATGAAATTAAACTGAGAACTTGCAGGTGTACAAGCTTAGCTTAGTTACAAGAGGAGAAGGGTGATCTTGAAGGATAAGATGGTATAAAGAAAAGCATAAGTAAGCAACTTGTGTGGGTGGGAAGCTAGATGGCAGAGGCAGGTTTTTAGGAAGGAGGGGTGGAGCTACGTGGTTGAGGAGGGAGTTCCAGGTGTAGGAGTAGCATGGGAGAAGGGGTGAAGATGATTCATGGGACAGAACACTCAGGGGCAGATGAGGGTAGGTGACAAAGAAAAAGTGAATTTTGTCTTCTGGTTTGTGAACCTCTAGGAGGATACTGCAGACAGATTTTCAAGATTTTCTGCGTAACCACAAAGGCGAAGAAATGTGCTGTTGTAAATAAAATGAAAGTTGCGATTCTCGTGGTTTTAATGTGAGTCTTGCGATTTTAGGTGTTAAGAAACCCTCCAAATGAGGCTTACAAAAAAAATGTATGATTTGGCAATCCAGTTTAAGGGGGAATGCTGCTTTGGCAGAAATAGTGATAGCAGCTTCTGATACAGGAAGCAAGCATAGTCCCCCAGAATGGGTTTGTGACTTATAACTTCATGATCCCCTCTCCCACATGGATCAGGTCTGAGGAGAGACAGCTTGTGCTTACCACACAAATGGGCAACAATCCTAAAAAAAGAGAAAGGAATTTGGGGAGGGAACAGTGAAAAGTGATCACTGTACTGAAAGGGGTAGCCTTGGTTTCTTTTGTGAATTTTGGCTTCTGGAGGTAGTGGGACAATTATCTTTAAACACTCCCTGCCAATCATTGCACAATCCTAACGTTTTTAAATACCTTCATTGTGTCTCATTGAGCCCAGTCGCAACCCCATGAAACAGTGTAAACCATTTGCAACATCTTAAAGGGTGTCAACAAATGAGACATTAGCCCCCCCCCCCACTCCCCCGGACAGGGGAGTGTCCACCTGCCTGTGTATTATCTGTTGGCCCCCACTGAACATGGGGCCACCATCCACCAGTCCCCACTCACAGAAGAGTCTTGGGGAATGTGGAACCCACCATGTGGGAGAATGTTGGCTAATGTGCGCCCACTTGTCTGTGTCCCATTAATTAGGCTGTGGGCAGTGCCTCCATGCGTACAGGTCCACCAGCACCATACAGTCACAGGCGGAAATCTTAGAGCGTTGGAGGAGCGACTGCTTCTTGCTCCTCTCTCTGCTCTCACTGGTGCTGCCAGTGGGGGCTGCCTGCAAGCGCATGAAAGACGCACTGGGGACTGCCTGTTTATTAGGCTGGACATGCTAAACATGTGATTGGAGGCTAAGTAGAGACTGCACGGACCGAACCCAGACTGCAGCAGGCTAACATCTTGTTTGTTTTTACTCTTATTTGTAGCCTGTAATTTTTGCTCACTGTGGTCATATGGCAATTCCTTGCAGCTATGTTTTCTGTACACACAGGAGCTGATCTTGCTTCCACTGGAGGCAGTATCAAAGCTTCTTTCCAACAGAACTCGGGCCAGAGTTAGGGGATATTTGTAGACTTTTTAATCCACTCCTCTTGTTGAAGCAATGAGTGAGGTCGCATGGCCTAACACAGACATCTTCCAGATGTCTCAGAACTGTTTCTGATCTCTTTGCCATGGCCACTGGAAGAGTCCCAGAGGGTTCTGTGAAATTCCAGAAGAATATCAAGTCATTCCAGGGCAGCTATATATCCTAATTGTTAAGAAATGAGAGAACCCCATTTTCTGGCGCTAGGGGTGAGAGGATGCGTGGGAGCTTTGGCTCTCAGCTCCTTAATTAATGTGAGTTTTCTAACGTGGGTCAATCCCATGGAGAGCTGACCTGCCAAAACCAGAACACCATGTTCCTGAACCAAAAGGCAACTGGCAGCTCTATTTTTTAATCAGATGAAATACTCCCATTTATTTTCATGTTATTTTAACAAGCTGCAAATGGAGAGTCATATCTTTTCTGCCCCCCCACCCTTGTTCCCTAATATGTGGTTCTTCTGAAGCTAATGCTGATCTAGTTAGTAGTGGTGGGGTTCGGTTTGGTTAAATATACTCTCTTCTCACACCCTCAAGCTATATTATTCCTGATTTGCACTGGTTTGAGTGATTTGCACTGGTTTGCACCGGCCCTGTCTACTTGCAAGATCACCTCACTCCCCGGGTCCTAGACCGACCCCTGCGGTTGTCCGGGGGGCGCCACACTGGAGGTCCCCTTGGTTTTCCGGGGGGGGGGGCACACAGAATAGGGCGTTCTCGGTGGCCGCACCGCGCCTTTGGAACTCTCTCCTGGTGGGGGCCCGTCTGGCCCCAGACCTCCCAGTTTTCCAAAGGAGTTGTAAGACCTGGCTGTTCCATCAGGCGTTTGGCGAGAGTGAGGGGTGGGTAGGGGATGGGGGGTTAGTGAGGGATGGGGTTGGTTTTTATTTTTTTATTGATGTTTTATGATATTTTATTGTGTTTATTTCTGATGTTGTTAGCCGCCCTGGGTTTCAGGGTATAATTTTTAAAAATAAATAATAAATAAATAAATATCAACATCTGGACCACTACTTTTTAAAGTGCTTTGTGGACCATTAACTAAGGGCACATCAACAGTGCAGTTCCAATTGACTTCAGTAATGGAGAATTGTTCACTAAGCATCACAGTACCCCTCTGAGTTAGGTGACTTAATAACTTAATAGCTTTGTCCAGATCACTGGCTAGTGTTAAATTGCATGGGGCTATTGCAGCTGTGTTAGTTTGTACCATCTGAGCATCTGGTCTGCAACTAAATGCACTGAATGAGTCACATGCGCACAAGTCTGCATTTGGTTACACTGTTGCAAATCTTCAGTAACTCCACAGACTTCACTGAATTTATTTCCCATTTCCATTGATGTAAACAGTGACAGAATTTGGTCCCCCAAAATTAAGGCTCAGATTTTCAAAAGAGTTCTGCAAGTTTTTGTGTCTCTTCTTTTTAGTGACAGACTTAAGACACCTATAATTACTCACCACTTTTGAACATGCTGGCCTAGATGAGTAGGCCAAGTCTGAAACGGTGGGGCCGAGTCTCCTTCTGCATCCGCTATAGTAGCATAACTCTACTGAAGTCAGTGGTGTAACTTCTCATTTTTACAAGTTTGATGTGAGAATAAGGTACAGTGTGTCAATCTCAGGAATGGAGAAAGACCTCCAGGAGAGTTTTCACATGTTATCCCTGTCCTCACACACAGGCAATATAACAATCTTCTCCGTAAGCAATATAACAATCTTCTGCACTTCCCCCTGCAATCCTTGCTGTTTCACACTCACCTGCTTTGCAGCTGTGGTAGATCTTCTCTGGCTTCTCAATTTTTTGCCACTGTGATATCAGAGCAGGGACAGCTCTACTGGTCCTCAGGTCTTAAGAGCTTCTAGGAATTTTTGAGAGATGGAGCAATACATTCTCAGGCAGCTTTGACCCAGAGAAGGCCTTGACTGGCTGGGATTTGACAGGCACTGAGGAAAGGACCAAGGTATACAGACAGAACTTAGGCCTAAGGCCTGATGGGTTCAATTAAAGATAGGGAATGCCCTTTGGAGTTACAGAGCGGGAATGAGGGAGTCTTGTTTTAGGTAAGAAGTGAGATCAGAGGGAGGATGTGACAGCACTGGAACAGTGAAGGTGGGAGGAGACTAGTCAACATTAAATATCCCTGCTCCAGCCTCATATTGGTAAGTATCAAAGGGGAGTTTCCTTCTATGAACAGCAAGCACTTGCTCATTTTCAAGCTTTGTTAGCCTCAAAGTAATAATCCCACAAGTTGCATCTCTGTTCTTGCTAGGGCTTTGAAGTTCACATTTGTTTTTGCTCAAGAGGATTTTTTTTCTTAACTGTGTCCCAAATAACTCGAATGTTGGCGACTCATCCCAGCCCAGATTTTCTGAGACTATTTCAATTGGATGTTTGTCACAACTTTGAGCTGCAGCAGCTCCCGTTTATCCTCTGTCCTTGGTGGGGGGATTTCAAAATAATGAGCTGTAGAGAAGTGATTGCTTTTAGTGTGTGTGTGTGTGTGTGTTTGCATTGATTTGCAGCAGTTAAGAAGCCTAAATCTTCTTGTTTTTTGTTTTGTTTGGAGAGGAAGGAAAATACTTTTAGCTGTTTGACAGAAGTTTATGGTCATGAATTCCTGACAGGCTAACAATTAAACGGAGCCTTACAAGAAAGCTTTCATCCTCTTTGGCCCTTTTCATACGAGGTGCCCCCCCCCGCCCCCCATCTCCCACACAGTTTTGCTGAGTGGAGATGGGTGGAGGCTCCTGTGGGAATGCTGCGGTGGATGGGTGGGGGTGCGTGCACGCTCCGGCGCTCCACCCATCTACACCCATCACCCACGCACGGAGCAATGGGCTCCAATGCCGGTTGCTCCGTGGGTGGAGGTGGGTGTGTGCCCATGGGAATGGCCCTACCCTCACCTCCACCCACAGCGGGTGCACACTCATCCCACCCACCCACCGCAGCT
>QEPC01014010.1:641585-654495 GCA_003113815.1 Sphenodon punctatus
GATTGAAAAGGGTCAAGGAAACCGATGCTGTCCAAATGCGCCTGGAGCTGCAGTGCCACTGCCCGTTCAATAACCTTCCCTAAAAAGGGAAGATTAGAGACGGGTCGGTAGCTGGTGAGTGCGTCCACATCCAAAGATGGCTTCTTCAGCAGGGGGCGCACCACAGCCTCCTTGAGGCTGCTGCAAACACAGTCTTAGTTTCCCATTGACTCATGACTGACCACTGGGACTGGAATCCTAGGCTGCGAGTACCTTTCCTTAACCCCCACAGTTGAATGCTGACCCTCTCTGTAAAGGAGACTTCATCAGTGTCTGCACCTTCTATTAATGAAAGAAACATCCGGAGTAAACACGAGGAAACCTTTGTCCTTTGCTATTTCACAGTCGTGTGTTCAGCGGGAACCAGTTAAACTGTGTTGAATGCTGGTGAGATGGTCTGTTGTGCTCTCTCCTGTTTTCTGAACAGTCAGTCTCTGGTGACACTCTTGGGCAGTGAGTGAGTAATAACCCATACTGTTACCTTGCCAATGTGAGCTGTTCTCCTGCTGAGATATGATAATGCTTTATTGCTCTCCCTGCTTCTTTCTATATTTTTACTACCTTGGAGGGGTCAGATACCATTATGAGCCAATCTCCCTGGCTTCAATGCAGAGGCTCTAAAATGTGTTGTCAGGGACAGGAGTACAGTGCTTGACTTAACCTTCCATCATGCACAAACCTTACTTACATACACAAACATTCAGGCAGGCTCTCCTGCACTCATACAGGCCTGATGCAATACTTCGTAGTGGTCAACTAATGGGTAGAAAATCAAATGTGTCATCTGGCTAGATGTGTTGTCTGGCTAGGTGAAACTTTCCTCATGTAATTCATCAGGAGACCTCCAGCTGAGCCTGCACTTGTCTAGATTATCTTCATGAACCTACTAAAAGATACATAGTCAGATATAAATTTTCATGAAACGTATTGCCAACTTGCCTGCCCATGCCTCCTGCACAGTGGGAGGGGCTATTTAAACCTGACGTGATCTCGCATCTTGCGAAACTGCCCAGGCTCAGCGTGGTGGGAAAGCTGACGGGACTCGGCCTCACCCAATTCCTGCCCGCTGCACACCTGTGCCTCCCTGTCCTGCCTTCTCAGCGGGAGGGGGAAAATCTTGCTCTGCTTTAAAGGGGCAGAACAGCACTTAATGACATTTTTTATTAACATTTGACATAAACTGCAATGAAATTTCAACAAAAAGTTCAATGTGGTCAGTTGCATGTTTCCCTGAGAATTTGCATGGTTACAGAATTTCAACCATTGTAGTTCTTAGTAACAGGCCTCCATTTTTACCCCATGTTCAAATGATAGCACAGAAACTAGTCCCAAAGACTAATTAATTAGATTATACCCCTATGTCATCTAACTTCAGTAAAGTCTAAGGGAAAGTCGAATTGACTTCAACAGCTGAGGTTCTACCTGCACTTCCTTGCAAGCACAATAAAGATGGCTCATGTAAGAATGAGTTGGCCTGTGCCTGGATCAGAGAAGTAATAGACCACCTCATACTAGATTTCAGCAGCTACAGTTTTAAAAAAAAAAAACCCACCTAAAATGGAGACCAGAAACTCCCAATAGTATCAAAAAAGCTGGGAACTCTCTATTTCTGACTTCACACAGGTGTCCTACTCTTGCTACCTGTGGAAAAACTCCCCTACTTGCCATTTCTTCAGTGTTGTTCATTGTACAATATTTATATTTATTTATTTATATCATTATTTCTTATCTCGCCCCCTCCTGCCATTGGCAGTTCGGTGCAGCTTACAATTTAAAATTAATAAACCATAAAATCCATACAATAAAATTTCACACATAAAAATACGATACAAATCCACAAGCCTCAGATTTAAGGACAACCCCCACCAACCCATGTATCCCCCTACCCATCTCCCCCACCAAAGACCCGACAAAACAGCCAGGTCTTGCACTGATGTCAAAAGGAAGATACGAGAACAAGTGAATCTCTGCCGGGAGGGAGTTCCACAGCTGCAGTGCTCCCACTGAGAATGCCTTCTCCAATGTTGCCACCCGATAAACACGGGGGACCTCAAGAAAGGCGCTTGGCTGACTGCAAGGGCTGCTCCAGGACCCAGGGGGTGAGGCAGTCCCGCAGGTAAGTGTGGTCCAGACTGTATAGAACTTTATAGGTAAGAAACAACACCTTGAATTGGGCCCGGAAGACTATAGGCAGCCAGTGCAGCATGCGAAGCACTGGTGTTATAGGCTCATGGTGACCCGTCCTCATAAGGACGGTCCACCGGATTCTGCACCAGCTGAAGTCTCCAAGCCATCACCAAGGGTAGCCCCACATAGAACACGTTACAGTAGTCCAGTCTTGAGGTGATGAAGGCATGGACGATGGTGGCAAGGTCAGAGTCCGAGTTATATGGCCAAAGCTGCTGTACCAGATGTAACTGGCAGAATGCGCTTCTTGCCACAACTGCCACCTGGGCATCCAGGTGTGTGTAACAATTATCAGCAGCTTATGACTTTGGGTGTTTTTAAATGGACGGGCTGTCCCAATGCAGGCCACGCCAGCCTGCTTCATCCCCAGGTGGCCTGTCCATCTACAGGTGCACCACCTGATGTGCAAGCGGAGCAGGCGTGGAGCAGCCCGACTAGTGGTACTTTGGTTCATTTGAGAACGCTGGCAGTTGAGTGGGCCAGCCAAAGTCAGGGCACTGGCCTGAAGTGGAGCAGTGGTCTGTCTAATGCGTGCTGACCCATGCTGCTGCTCTGCTTCCAGCTGTTGCCCTGGGAAACACCATAGTGTTGCGGACGCTCTAGCCTTCAGCACTATGGTGTGTGTGTGTGTGGGTGCCACGCGGGCAGACTGTGGACTGGGGAACCTGTCAGGTCCATCTGATCCAGACCTCATTGGGGCTGGGAGGGGGCAGATGCGGGGTGCACCCCCGGAGCAGCTCCAGGGGTGAGCAGCCTTGTGACTGTCTGAAAACACCCTTTCTACCACTTCAGCTGTTTCAGGGAACTATAAAAGTTTCCCATTGGCAAAATGCGCTGGAGATCTGATAAAAGAGTCTCTCGGCCTACATTTGCTTTGCTGGTTATGCTGAGACAAGCAATATCAGTCACAGATTATGTAACTGTGCAAGGAAAGGAAGGCTATCTCAAACTCGGATAAGAAAACTGAAGGTGAGAGTTATGCTGCTGCTGCCAATAACTACAGGCTGTGCTCATCAAATTCAATAAGCTAAGTGACATTCAGCTTCGTGAGTTCTTGGATGGGAAACAAACTCAATATGCTGCAGAAAGCATAAGCTATGGTGCTGATGCGGTTGTGTAAAAGGGCAGATAGAGAATCAAACCATGTTCTATGATGTTTTTTTGAGTTCTAGATGTGAAACCTACCATTTAAAAACCAGTTGGTTTAAAGGTTTTCATAGGCTAATAAAAGTCACATTGGCTTTAGGGAAAGATGGTGCAGCTGCACTGAGCCCACAAGACCACGGTAGCTATGTTACCTGCTGCTGGGAAAGGATTGGGAGGGGGAGGGCGTCTACCTTCTGCACCAGGACCCATTCCAAATTAGCTACATTGATGTTTTGTGTTGACATGTATCCCTCCTTAGGAAAATACTTTTATATATAAATTATTTAGCAGCTTAGCCAAATGTTTGGGTAGCTAAGGGCCTTGTTAACCACTCCTTAGGATTAGAGACAGATTAATTAGAGGTATGTATTTTTTTGAATCCTTACATTGAAGTTCAGTGTGGGTCATTTTACTGCTTTTCTTCATGGCACTCCATAGCTCCTGGTTAAATTGTCAGCTCCAGCAATTTTTGGTGCACATGATTTCTTGTGTTCTGTTTTCATCTTGAACATGCGGCATAAAACCACACTGCATGTAAACATCCCGCGTGTGGGATTTAGATGTGACAGTTCGCTCGTTAAAGCCGGTCGTGCATTCTTTTAAAGGCGCTAATTAAATACCTCGACATCGAAATATTTAATCTGCAGCTTTAAAAGAACGTGCGACCGGCCTTAACGCACAAAATGTCACGTTTAAATCCCACATGCAGCATATTTACACGCAGCGTGATTTTATGCAGTGTGGTCGCCGCGCACGTCTAAAAGCAGCCAGAGACTTGCTGTTTTATCCTGGGTTAACCACTTGGGACTAAACTTCAGACCTAACCATTAGGCTTAGACTGGCCCATTGAGAAAAATTTGAGGGCCCAGTACATACTCATAGCTGGGGACCCGGTACCGCCTATTCACTTGTCAAAAGTTTTGCTATCAATATCTGGAGATCATTCTTTATTTAAGTAAATGTTACTTGCAGTTATTATTTTACTTACCATATGTTAATAAAGAAATAAATTAATAAAGAAGTTAACAAAGAAATTGTAATGTGTGTTAATATATAATTTTGAGGGGACAGTGTAATTGTATTCCCATTCTTCCTTTCTTTTTTGGCCTGGGTTTGGGTGACTCCATTTCTGGATTCCCACTTCAAACATCTATTACCTGTTTTAGCTTCATTGTAGTCAACCTAGTCAGCAGGAACCTTTCCTCCAATTTTAGTGGAGTCTGAATTATGTCCCATGGTTTAATTTTCAGAAGTACTGAGCCCTCTCGTATTCAGTGGGCAGGGATAGAGGGGGGGGGGTGCAATAGGGGTGTGTTTAGCTTTGTGGGGTTTTAATTATTCATTTTATATTTGTATTCTATGTGTGTTGTAAGCCACCTGAGCCTTTGGGGATAGGGTGAGATATAAATCAAAATAAAATAAATATTAACTTCAAGTAGAGTTGTGCAAGGCATGGAGAGATAGTCACAGGAGTATTCAGGATCAGATTTGGAGCTTGATTCCAACACTTTCTGGCTCTCCCTGAATAAGCTGTTATATACCGCAACTTGATATCATCTCCTGAGCCATGCACAGGCAGGCTTGCCACCTCTCACTTTCATAGGCAAAAATAGGAAAGTCAGGTTCAAAACCATAAGAAGTGGCATGGCAACCCTATGCAGGGATCCTGTGTAACTGTAAGTCCTGAAGTACCTCACGACTTTGATCTTTTAAATGGCTCTGTTTTCATAACAGTAACAGCTACCACCCTCTGTGCAGCTGCACTGGCTATACTGGAATTGGGACCTTCCCATACTATATTATGGTATTCATAAAATACCATGATGGCAGCAGTTTTATTCTCCTTTCTGTGTTTTGGGCAGTGACTCCGTCAGTCCATGTCACCCTACTTTGGTTGACTTAATCTAGAAACCTCTCATGTGTGGCTTCATTAGCTTTACATTAGATGGGAGAAGATGATGCAGAAAGCTTCCCTCCCTCCCCCTTCCTACTCTAGAGGCATCCATTATTCAGCACTGTATTCCATTAATCGAAATCAGTAAAACTTAGTTTTCTAAATGCCTACATCTCATTTGCAAATGCAACATGGATTACTAAATTACTTAGGTCAAAGATTCTGAAACTGTGGATCAACAACCCGGGGGGGGAGGGGGTCACAATCTCAGCTGGTGCCCCATACATTTTATATGGCCTTGTGGCTGCCTGGGATCATGGGATTCTACTTAAGTATCAGAATGGGGTCACACAGGCAAACAGCTTGGGAGCCAATGATTTAGGTTCAGTTGGAGGGCATGGGATAGCAGTGAGTCTTCACAGGGCCAGGTCGATGCTCTCCTACTCATGGGAGTAAGTATAGTGGGATGTGTGGGGAAGAGAGTCCCCAAACATTTCCTCATCTTGCAATCCTTTTGTTTGTTTTAAATCTACCAGCAGCTAGTTTCATGGAGTGTTCCCTAGTTCTAGTACTATTTGATAGGGGTGGGACACCGGGGACAATACCGGATACCGGATTTACTGGTATCGGATCTTCTCCCTGGTACCGGATTTACCGGTATCGGCATACCGGATTTTTAACATTGGCTACGTTACCAGATTTTTTACCTTGCAACTATTATTGCAGCTATTGACTTCAATGGCCGTAATGTAAAAAATCCGGTAAAGTGGCCAATGTTAAAAATCCGGTATGCCGGTACAGGTAAACATCAGATTAAGCTGGTACACCCAAATACCAGCAATATTGGTTCTCAGGAGAACTGGAATTCCCACCCCTACTGAGAGAGAAAATAACCATTCCCTATCTACTTGTTGCACACCACTCAAGATTTTATAAACCTCTATCATGTCCCCTCAGTCTTCTCTTCTCTAAGCTGAAGAGACCCAGCTTGTCAAGCCTCTCTTTGTACAGAAGCCGTTCCATACCCTTTATCATTCTTGTTGCCCTTCACTGTACCTTTTCTAGTTCAGCTATGTCTTTTTTGAGATGGGGCGACCAGAACTGCACACAATATTCCAGGTGCGGTCGCACCATTAACTTGTATAGAGGCATTATGACATCCTCAGTTTTATTCTCTATCCCTTTGCAAATAACTCCTAACATTCTGTTTGCTTTTTTGACTGCTGCTGCACGCTGGGCTGAGGATTTCAGTGTATTGTCCACAATCATTCCCAGATTATTTTCCTGAGTGGTAACTCCTAGCTTAGTACCCAGCATTGTGTAGTCATGTTTGGATTATTTTCCCCTATGTGCATCACTTTGCACTTGTCCACATCAAATTTCATCTGCTATTTAGATGCCCAGGCACCCAGTCTCATAAGATCCTGTTGCAGTTCTTCACAGTTTGCTCGTGTTTTAACTATCTTGAATAACTTGGTGTCCTGGATGAAGGTGCCAGGAGCCAGTGCGGGAAATTCAGGGGGCTGGAGCAGAGGTGGAAGGTGTGTGTCACAGCGAGGGAACCCAGGAGCTGAGCGGAATGCAGGAAATGGAGGTCAGAGGGGGAACCCAGGGGCTGGAGTGGGATGTGGGATCAGAGATGAATAACAGAAAGCCAGGGCAGGAGATCCACACAGTTGGCAAGCCAGGAAGGAAATGTCTATCTTCCCCTTATATAGGGGAAGAGAAAGGTCTAGAAGCTCCCTGCTGCTTCCCCTTTGCTCTAGGGCTGCTCCTCATTGGTTGAGACCATAGCACATGGTGTGGTGTTGGTGATAACTGCGGCCCTGTGTCAATCTGGCTGGTAGATGGTTTTTGTGTGCCCAGTGCTATCTGTGGTCTGGCACTGCTCTGGGTGGTGGAGGGCACCCCCAGTGCTGGTGCTAGCTGCAATCCTGTGTTCTGGCTGGTGGATGGCGCCACTACATCTTGCTGAAGATGAGCAATAATCGTGTGCCTGCAGTACCAGGTGCAGTGGGTGACAGGCCTTATCTCTGAGTTGAGCCCTTTTGGGGGCTCCTAGCCTTTCCACAGTGAGTCAAGCCTCTCCCTGGGCTCCTAGGCCCTGGATTCCCCTGCAGGGAGCTTCTTTCCTTCCACTTTCTTTTTTGGCATTCCCTATCTGAGCTCCTGGCTGAGCTTTATAAAGAACTTTGGTTCAGGTGGAGCCAATTAGCCCTAGGTTCTGGTGCTGCTAGCATATTGCCCCACTAAACGCCTGCTACTGCCAGCACCTAGAACAGTGGCACCCTAGGATATGCACTTTTGAATGTTTTTACCCCTGTGAAAGTTTCTAAGGAAGCTTACTGGGACTTCCCCTACTGCAAAGATGAACAAAAATGAAAGTGATGGGATGATAAAGTTAATGGAACTTCCTTGAACTTTCTGAAGTTCTATTCAGGCTCCGTTTGAGTTTGGTCCTAGGTTTCCTCCTGTCTGTTCTTTGTTTACTTGAATGCCTTTGCCTACCTTTTAAATGTTGTCCATAACTGTTTGTGTAAGCTTCCCTGTGGCCCAAGACAGTGTGTGCAGGCCCTTTCCTTTAAAGCCCTTGGAATTTACATAACCTCGCAATTGTAGCAATATGAAATGTGGCTCTGGTTACAATAACAAGGGTTTAGGGAACTCAGAGAGAGATTGTAACTGCAAAGGCATAAAAGCAAAACAAAACAAAACAAAGCCCCACATGCTGTTTTAATTTTCAGCAGCCACGTGAGAACTGTCCTCTGTTTCCTGGCTATAAATAAATCACTGCCGTCCTAGGAAGACAGAAAACAAAACAATTCACATTCCTCCCTAAAATTTCTTAAGGATTTTTGTTTTTTTTAAAGGTAAATGTTTCTGAAGCAAGGAGTGTATGAAAAGGAAGGTTTAATTAAGGCACAAAGAAACTGACATTTTTATCAAGCAAAGAAGTCTGACGTTGATCCTCCCTGCTCTAACCAAATTGTATTCGGTTGGCATCTTCAGGGTGGTGCTGCTACAGATGCACAAGCTCACTGCTCCAGAGGCAGCTGGGCAGCCACAGTGTGTCTCTGAGCTTGGAAGGGCCCTGTGAGGCCCGAACGTTTGCTTATTTCCACCAACAGCAGTTGGTCCAATAAAAGAGATCATTTGAACCAGTTTGCTTCCCTCTCTGAGCTTGGAGAGAGTGTGCTGAGCACTGAGCCTATTGCTCCATCCTGTCACATGGGGCTGCCTGGCTCTGTTGGGAGACGTCATGGTCCCACATTTGCTTTACTCTTCCATTCCCTTAGTAGGATCCAATGCCTCTCCCAGCATTAGACTACCCAGAAAAGCAAGGGTCAAAACTGTGCTGGTGGAGGCACAGATTATCCCTTGTGAAGCCTGGGTACTATATTATATATCCGGTACCATGCTGGTGGTGCCTGCACGTATGCTCAGGGTCTAACTGATTGCCATATTTGGGGTCGGAAAGGAATTTTCCCTCTGGACAGATTGGCGGCTGGCTCTGAGGATTTTTTGCCTTCCCCTGCCGTATGGGTGTGACTCACCTGTTTGGGACATCTGGATCCTTCTTTTTCTAAAATTATTTCTTGTTATTTCAGGCATTGGTCGGTGTGCTCTGGTTGGTCCCAGTCTTTACGTGTAACTATTGGTGGGATTTCTCTGTGCAGATGGTTGGGGTGTGACAGGTCCTGCAGTGGTGCAGGGGGCTGGACTAGATGGTCCTTGAGGATCCTTCCAGCCTTGTGACTCAAGGGGCCCTTTTAGACGAGCAGGGAGCATTTACATGCACCAGAAGTCACCGGCTGCTATTGAAAACAGTGACGCCAGGCAGCTTGCACATTGTTTTTAAAACAGGATTTGTCAAACCCCGAGTTCGACAAATCATTTTAAAAATAATGTGTGAGCTGTTGGGTGCTGCTGTTTTCAGTGGTGGCTGGCAACTTCCAGTGCATGTAAACGCTCCCTGCGTGACTTCTAAAAAAGTGGATTCTTCAATCCACTAGATTGGCCCGCTTGTCTAAAAGTGCCCTATGACTATCGCTCTTTGTGCTCTCCCCCTAGCCTTGTGTATTTATGTAAAGCCAAGCACAAGCAAGGCCTCACATTCATCAGGGATAAGTTGGACCATGGGTGGAATAGGAGACCAACTAAAGTCTTAGTGGATGTGAAATAACTCTGGGGTGAGCTTTGCTGCAGGAAGAAGCTGTCGAGAAAGAAGCCTCCTGTCCTCTGAGAGCCCTTCCCTATAGTATGGTAGCAGAGTAGGGACTAGCAAACAATACCGATAGTACAAGCTGCAGGAAGAGGGTTACCAGAATACTCGGTGCTCCAGGGAGTGGGGATAAACTCGGGGAACTTGGGCTTAGAAGGAGAGGGGCAATGTTTCACTGTTCACATCAACGGGGCTTGTGCCAGCCCAGTACTTGAAGCACCAGAATCACTATCTCATCCCACAGATCATTGTTTCCAAATTAAATGCCTCATTAAGGAGTGAGTGCCTGTTTTTAAAATGTATTCTTTTCAGCCATCCCAAGACCTCAATAGGAACACTGTGGCTAGTTCGTTCATTGAAAATCCAAACAAAGGAACGTATGGAACTTTGATCCTCTCCATTAAACTAGGGAATGTGTTTTATTATATACCAGAATGAGACAGCGAGCGAGTGAGTGAATGAGTGAATGCAGGTGTAAGGTGCCACAAAGATTTTATTTCGATGTGTTTGAGATGACCACATTACTCATAAGTGGTTGAGCCATGAGTGAGTTATGCAGGTTATACCAAATAAATGCCAATAAAATCTTTACAGTACCCTTTACATCATCAAGGATTTTATGTACGCCACTTAATTTTGCTTGGTTTATTTTCAGTCTGCCCTATTTTTCTCCTCCCCTCCCCTTTTGAAGTACATTAGCAGCTATGGAACCAATGCCACTGGACAGGACAAGATTTAGTTACAGTCCATTTACAATAAAAATACAGAGCTCATTTAATGGTTTGAAATGTATAACGTGATTTGTGACGGCTAGGACTTTGCGTGGGGATTATTTTAACCACATTTGTGCCTAAGCAAGAAAAGTGAAGACTGAGTGGCTGAGGATCTGAGTGAGTGTGTGGCTGAGCTTGGTAAAATGACACAAAACCAGAACTATGACCTTTTCTAAGTAGTCCTGTGGAAACCAGTTGGACTCCTTCAGAAGTCAGGTACATGAGTAAGAGGGGAAGAAACAAGCAGGCAGATAGGAAATGGCTTGTCAGTTCAAATCAGCTGTTTGTAACAGAAAATTATGAAAATTGTATCACTAATCAGTGGTCTGGTGGATCTTAGACAGTTTTCAATGGGCATGTGGCCACACCACAACTGGTAGTGTCAACAGAGGGTAAAACCAGAAGTGACAGCAGCCCACTTTGTCCTGCGGGCCACTGGCAGGTTTAGTTCATGGCCACCAGATGTTGACCCAAGGTATCCTGGGTCATGTTGGCTAGCCCAGGTTCTCACCTCGGCAGCTAGCCAAAGTAACAGCCCAGGCTAGGGCCCAACGGTCCGGGGCAAAACAAGCTGTCCTGGAACCTGCATGTCTGTTTACAAGCTGGTCTGCTGACCTGGGCTGCCTCCGCCATGGCCAGCTGCCATGGTGGCCGTCATTGGCCGCCATGACTGCCCATCATGGCAGGAGGCAGGACGCTGAGTGCAGTGTGAGGGCGGGGACGGCCAGCCACACGCTCCCCGTCTCCTGTCTCTGGGCTGTGCTGCCGTAGGCCCAGCTGGGGGCATGTGTGTTTTGCGCTCTGGCCAGCGCCCGGCCTGTCCGCCCGGCCTACTGCATCCCAGTCCAGCCTGGGACACGGCAGCTCGCTACCCGGCCATCACTTGTGGCTTTGCCCAGAAAGGTCAAACCACAGTATAGCCACCCCTGGTATAAGCCAATATGGTCGACCCCAATTAAGCTCAGCAGAGCAGTAAATCACCCTATGCCTGACTTCAATTTTTAGCAGGGTTCATCCTGTCATCTGCCAAGCACGCTGACATCTATAGAAGATCCAGCCACAGGATGGAAACTAGAGAGTGCTGATCATTTTGGAAACCCTGCCCCTATGCATGTTTCTCTAGAAGCCAATGTTGTTAAGAACTATGTGAAGGTATCCATAAGGGAACAGACTCTTACAATTTAAATGAAGTTTCCCTTCAAACAGTGTAGGAAAATACCCTGGGAACAGATGAAGGAGAAGGTCACTCTGATGGTATTTCCTAGAATGCCAGCAGCATGGCTATGCTCAGGGAATATTTTGGAGAGGAATTCTTAGTTTGTTTATTTATTTATTTATTTTATTGCATTTATATGCCGCCCCTTCATGCCTATGGCATCTCGGGGCGGCTTCCAGCGCAAAATAAAACAATTTACAGCAATATAAAACCACAGTACAAATCTACAGTATTATTATTAAAACAAATTTAAAACACCACACACACACAAATTTAACCCATCCTCCCCTCCCCACCTCCGAAGGCCTGGGAGAACAGCCATATCTTACAGGCCTGACGAAAGGCCAACAGACTCGGGGCCACCCGTGCTTCCTCTGGGAGGGAGTTCCCCAACCGTGGCCCAGCCACCAAGAACGCCCTCTCCATTGTAGGCCCCCCACTTTACGTGGGGGACCTCCAGGAAGGTGCCCCTGGTGGACCGGAGGGGCCGTCCTGAGTCGCGGAGGGCAAGTTGGTCCCTGAGGTATCCAGGTCCAAGACCTACAGGGCCTTATAGATCAAAGTCAACACCTTGAATCTGGCTTGGCACATTACAGGTAGCCAGTTCAGTGCACGGAGCACCAGTGTTATGTGCTCTCGTCGGCCTGTCCCTATTAGGAGATGGGCCACTGCATTCTGCACTAGCTGCAACCTCCGGGCCAGCGTCAAGGGAAGCCCCATGTAGAGTGCATTAACAGTAGTCCAGCTTCGAGGTGATGAAGGCATGGATCAAGGTGGCCAGGTCGGGTCTGGAGATCTACGGGCGCAGCCTCCGCACCAGATACAGCTGGCGGAAAGCCGCCTTCGCCACCACATCCACCTGCTGATCTAGACGGAGGCCCGCATCCAATAACACCCCCAGACTCCAAACCTGCTGGGCCACGGAGGGGCACACCCCCTCCACAAGAGGGGGCAACACCTCCCCTGCTTGGCCTACCACCTTCACCTCCATCTTATCGGGATTGAGCTTCAGTCTGCTCTGTCATAACCAACTCGCCACGGCCTCCAAGCACTGAGATAGCATGGAGATGGCAGGGCCTGGGTCGGCTGAAAAGGAGATGTAAAGCTGGGTATCCTCAGCATATTGGTGGCAATGCACACCAAACCCTCTCACAATCTCCCCCAAGAGCTGCATATATACATTAAACAATAAAGGAGACAGGATTGAACCTTGTGGAACGCCACAGTCCAGGGCCCGGGGGCTAGATGTTTCTGCTCCCAGGACAACCCGCTGGGTCCTCCCCGAGAGGAATGACTGGAACCATCGTAACCAAGCCAAGTACGTGCACTTGAGTCCTCGCATCGTCATGAATGTTAGACCCTTTGCCTCTCCCTCTGTTCCCCTTCCTAAGTCTCTCCCCCAGCTCCTGTCTCCCAGATTGTAAGCCCTAGGG
>QEPC01014010.1:659691-688658 GCA_003113815.1 Sphenodon punctatus
CCCCCCCCCCCCCCCCCCCCGCCCAATGGCAGTCCGGGGCAGTGTACAACATATAATAATAATAATAATAATTAATAATAATAATTAATATATAAAAACCAAATATCCATACTATAAAATCACATTAACAGCCCCCCAAAAGAGGCCCCCAAAACCCCCATAAAACAATAAATCCCTTAAAACCCCACCCACTATCTGTCCCCTTCACCAAATGTCAGAGGTGCATTGATGGGGATAAACGGGGACATGCCAATTTAAAAAAAAGGAAAAGAAATGTAAAGAGTTTGGTAAATTCTCACAACAGCAAAGGAAGTTAAGCCTATGTTTCTTAAAGCAATAGTACTGTGCAGAGGAGTATTTACGTATATATATATTTTTTCCAGCAGCACACTCTCGTAAAATTGAGCATAACAGAACCATCACAAAAGTTGCACTAAATCTTCTGAAGCTGGGTCCTTCTGCAGTGACACCATGAATTCCGGAATTTAACCTACACAACTGAACTGAGAGAAGAGAGAACAACAGGATCGCCAGGGATCATCCAGATTGGTTCTGAGTTGTTATGTGTGTGTGTATGTGTTGGTTGTCATTGTATGCAATGTGTTGGTTGTCATTGTATACAAAGCCTAACCATGTCTAAGTGTCTGGCCTAAAGCTTTGGGCAATCCAGGATTTAACTCCCTATTCAGTCCTGTCTACATTACAACTATTAACCATGCTGGAACAAGTGGTTTCTGCTTGTGGCAAGGACCACCCTTAGGAAAGTTAAGAAGTGCAGCCATATCAGACCCGAGGGGCCCCAACAAGCACCAGCTGCCAAATCACAGAATAGTGTCTTAAGTGCCTGGGATGACTTTGCACATGGCCCTGCAATTTTTAAGGGACCCAAAGTGTGGGTTAGGTTACTGCAAATGGGCACTTCTTAAAGATTAAAGTTCTTTTCCAAAGGTAGGAACTGAGAAGAAATGGCTCTCTTCTTGATTCGTTAAGCAACAGGCTTGAGATAAAATCTGCCTCTCTTCTACCTTCCCTGTTTAAATGAAAAACTTACAAATCTCCAGTTTGTAGGTGGGAGCCCTCTGTGTTTCTAATAGGACTGTGCATTCAAATTCTGTAAACCAGAGTCATCAACCCTTTTAGCTCCACATTTGGACTGGCATTTGTTTCTCATGGTGCTTCAAGGATTCATTTAAGGGGCTAAAATGGATAGCTGGTTATCACATGGTATCTCTGCCTCTTAAGAACTGAACTATTAAGAAAAGACAAGGAATCCAATTCTCTCTTGACCTGCACGCTGTGTTGTCAGTTACATCTGGGCAAAAGTGGTGTAAAATGCTACCAAATCACAATCAAAGCATTTTAAACCCACTTTGCACTTGTGCAAATAGCTACACAAGGTGGATCCCATGTCTCAGATTTGATCCCACTCCCACTGAATTGGGCTGTAAAGCTCCCAACGTTTTCAGAAGAAGCAAGTTTGTAGCTCTTCTTGTTGTTTTGACCTCAAAATGTCTCCAAAAGGCATTGGAAAACAAAAGCAAAACTCAAATAAACCACACAACTCCAAAAAGGGTACAAAGGGCCAAACTTACCTCCTTTGACTTTCAACACAAATACTGACCCTGCTCACAACTCTAGTTGCTGATAGCATTTGTGTATTGTAGAGAGACGTATTTCCCCTCCATTCCTGCAAATAAACAGCTAATATCACTTTACATCCCTGGAGGAATTAATTTGTGATGAGTTGTCATATGTATCTATTGTTTTGGAATTCTGATCTTTCTATTTGAGCATGCAGTATTTCATATGCCCTAGGAAGCTACTCTCTGTGTGCAAACCCTGTTTTTTTCCCACTTCATTACTCAGATTTTAGTCTAGTGTGATTCTGTTGATTTCATTTTGGCATAAAAGGGATGTAGCAGAATGGAGGTCCAGGGCCCCTTGGTCCAAAGAGCCTTCTCCTCTCTTGAAACACACAGCAGCTTCCCCTGACTCACACTACTTCTGTAGGAATTTAACCTGTTATGGCCTCGATGTGTCTCTGCTCCTTCTATCCCTAGGGGTGACACTATGACTATGTACTAATGCAAATTTATATTTCTGGAATAAGACCGCCTCAGCAGTAATCTGTGTGCTGTTCAGTGCCTCTTGGTGGCATCATGGCTGCTGCACATTCCTAATGCACTACAGCTATCTTTAACAAGGCAAAGTTAGGCCCCTTCTCTTCAAGGCCAAACAGCTTTTCAAATGAGCAGCTCAGCATCCCTTGTCTGAGAGGACAGAGCCATTTTTCCATAGGAATCTCGTCACATCTCCAGGACTCCTATTATATAGCAATTCCTGTAAGGGAAGCCAAGAGTTCTTTAGGAAAGTGTGTGTCACAGGCTGCTTAGAACAACTCCTGTGTGATGAGAAGGGTTGCCACATCCAGGGAAATCAGGGTGGGGACACAGTGAAGTGCCATACCAGAAGATGACGAGAAGCTTGGCAACAGGGTGCTTGAGATGAAATGTCATTGAATCAGAAAGACCCCATTGATTGTCATTAGCAGCACATCTGATCACTCTACAATGAGCTTTACTAAGGGATGGTGTGGAAAGTCAGCACCAGGATAGTAGGCTACTGGCTCTGTCACAAGATGGACATTGGAGTATGTGAAGATTGATCTTCCCATCTAGTGCACCATTTGGAAGCAACATCTAAATTCCTAAGGGGATTATTTTAAAGGGGTGCACCTTGAATTAAGGCTGTGGCTCTGTAGATGAAACACCTTGTAACAGTACAGGTCTAACCCTGGCCTGGTAGGGAGTTCATACCCATGTTTTAACCCAGTCCCCAGGCTTGTGGGGTACAAGTACCCCTCTCGGGTACTTGTGTTTCACTCTCCTCAGTCCAGACAGCCCGCTCTGTCTTTGGGTGAGCCTCCTAGCTCCCACCTGGCTTGAGCCCTGTCCCTGGGCAAGCCTTCCTTCACTATCCCATGATGCTCCTCCAGGTCTCCTTCCCTGCAGCCCATGACCTCTGCTCAGCTGGGGAGCTCCTGCTCTGCACCCGCTCGGGCTCAGCCATGGCACCTCCCTTGCAGCTGCACCATTCCCTGTCTCTCTGGACAGGGTTCTACCTCCTTGTATTGCTGCACTCCATCCTGGAGCGTCAGCAAGCCCCCACCCGGCTCGCAGTGCTAACGCCCAGGTGTGGCATCTCCACTCCTTCTCCCACACCTGTCCCATTGGCCTCCCTCTATTGCCCGGGCCAACTCTCCTCTTAAAAGGGCCAGACAACCCTGCTGTCAGCCCTGTTACACCCCTCTTTAAAAGAGGGGTAGATGTGGCATGTTTTGCACTGCAAGGAGCAGATTTGGTCACGTGAGTTCTGGGCAGAATGGCAACCAGGCCAAGTTGGACTGTCTCATGCTATCTGTTGGTATGTGCTTGCTTTTGTGGTCCAGTCTTTGATCATATAGAAATATGCTGATTTCTGTTTGTTGACGTTTGTGCAGTTTGGATGGGAGTGCTGGAAGCTCTCTTTTTTACACTAGGTTTGTCTTCATCTTTTGCAAAAATGACCTGCCTCTTTAATGTCAGTGTTCAGGACTTCTTCTAGGTGACCAAAATCTAGGAATGTGACCCACAAACCACTTGCTTTGAGGCTTCAGTGGAGCTACTCAAGAATTACAGCCTTGGCCATTTACTGCCAGTCAGGTGTCCTCTGTCTTGAAGAAATGCTGATCACTTCTCACTTGTGAACTAGCTGAAAAGTGTTGGTCCTAGAAATGAGCCCTTAAGTGAATTGTGTTCAATGTCTTGAGACTTACAGGAGCTAATTCTTTTTGTCCGAGGGAAACTTGGAACTGATGGCCTCTCAACAGCAGTTCCAGTGTCCTGACATCTACTTCACTAGAACCAATGCCAGTTTGTTCAAAAGGCCTATATGCTCGGTGTGCATAGCGGAGAACTGCTTTTGTGAAGATCCGCTCCTTTATAAATCCAAGATTAGTTGTGTTCCTGATTATCCAGCATGGTGAGCTGTTCTGAAAATTTAGACATAGGAGACCAAGCAAGCGTTGCTTGATGTTCAGTACTTTACATACCATGATGCAGAAGAAAAGACCGAGCAGCCATGATTCAGCTATAAGAGCAGCAACTAACCGGAGTTAGTTTTCCCTCTCCTCTCCGTGTCAACATGCCCTCTACATCCCAACCCAACCTGCATCCTTCCCATAGCTTGGAAACTTTGCCAATAGCTAAAAATAAAGTACAGTCCAGTGCTCCTTTCCCCACCTGCTCTCATATGCATGTTACCAGCCGTTGCTTTCCTCCATGCCTTCCGTCATTCCAGACTCAGCTGTCTCTCTCAGCAGTGAGGCGCTCACAGAGCACTCACTAATTCTAAACAGATAAAGGGTAAATGCGTTGAAATAGGTTTGGGAAGGGGTGTATGGAGATGACAGAGAGAGGAAGCTGCAACATATCTAGATCAGTGGTTCTCAATCTGGGAGACAGGCCACAGAACATATTCTGGGTACAGATGTGAATGTCTGGGGGGAAAACAGAAACTTTTTTAGGGAAAAAACATGTTTCTCCCCCCTATTTTTTTCCCCGAGGGTCTCATACAGAAAAAATTGAAATTTTGGAAAAATTTCCAGAAATGTTACATCTAGGGTTACCACCTATGCAGATTTTTTAGGAACATTTATGAAAAATACATGTTGCCCTAGTTACATCTGTAGTTGTGGGACCTGGGGACATGAGAAGGAGCACAGCTTGCAAACACCTAGATTCGCTGACTGAGCACTGACCTGGGGGAATGTAAAACAATGGGATAGCAGGGGAGAGAATGAATGGGGAGAGAGAAAAAGCAGCAGGGGGATGAGAAGGGAGAGAGGGGGCAAGATGATTGTATAAATGGGGGAGAAAGGAGCCTCAACTACCACAGGCAAGAGGACGGTGAGAAGTGGTTTAAGAAGTTTGACAACCATTGATCTAGATAAGGGCCTGAATAAATACCCTAGAGCCAAACAATCTTTTGGACCCAGATCTGTGATTGGCTCAAATCACTATAACCGGACCGTCCCAAACGCTGAGTCTCAGCATTTCCAAAACTGAAGAGGCCTGGATTTGAATTTTGTGGCCATAGCCTATTTCTGACACTACAGTACTTCCCCTCAACAGAGCAACCACTGATACTGGAGTGACAAGTACTATTCTTTGCAGTTAGGATGATTGCTACAAGCAATGAGATGTGCTATATCGTGACTTCACTTTGCTTGAAGGACTCCCCATCCTTTTAAGGTCACACAATTAGATTTATCTTAGAATGGCTCTAAATGTAGAACTGCCATGGGCTGTAGATACCAAACTGTTTGTAAAAATCCGCCTTTTCATCCCTGAGAAACTAAACAAAACCTAGTTTATACTGGTCTTCCACAACAACACAGCAATGATGATTTATTCTTTTTAATTCCTTTATGGGCAACAAGTGTTAACTAGCAAACCCTATTCCTGGAGTCATGCTAGTATATGTGATGCTGTGGATGCACAAGAAAAGGAAGTAACCCAACAAACTTATTGTTAAGGGTTACATGTAAATAGCTGCCTGCAGGGGGTTGTTTGCAGTGCAGAACAGCAACTTTCGTTAGTCCTATAAAATCCATGAAAAGTGCTACATACATAGTCTTGAGTGCCGTCTGTTGAGACATTTTATATTGTCTATCTCTTCATGTCTACAGATATTTCTCTTTTGAGGTGCATTTCTGTAACACTTGTGCTAGTTTAAAACTTGATTCCGAAGTAATAGCCTAGAATGGGACACCGCATATGCTTGTACACCAATTCTTGCTAAGTGGAAATGACAAAACCCACTGGTTTGATTTTTAATTTTCCAACTTCTAAAAGGTTCTTAGAGAGGTCCTGAGCAGCAAAGTCTGGTTCCAGGTACCAACATATTTGAAGTTCAAAGATGTTCTGATCTGGTGATCTTGTTTGACCCAGTAGAGAGGTACAGCAAGGCCCAAAGCTTGAATTTAGATTGAAAGTTTACCAAATTCAGGGCTGTTTAATTTTAGAGTTTTCTTAAGCCCCAACAATAAAATAATTTGAAGAGTTAAGCTAAGCACTCTACACATTTCAATACAGGCAATATCTTAGCTTGCCTCAGGGCAGAGAGTCAGCTTAGATAACCCTTGAGGGCCCTTCCATCTCCCAATTCTATGTTCTCCCTCCATGTAATTCTACCTTTTCATGTGAAACAAAATCTTCTATGGCAACCATAGTACAAAAAGCACAGCCCCATTGAGTCTGTCCATAGCATACTGCCATCCTTCACAACAACCACTTATCCGGGATTTGCATCCCCAAATGTTTTAGTCATGAATTAGATCTTCCCCCAAATGGGTGGAAGATTATAAGATTTCAAAAATCAATACAGGATCTTCATGAAAAAAACACCTTTCTAATAAATGTGGGGTTCTTCTTATTTGTTTTTTGGTTTGTGAGTCATTATAACATGCATTGCAGACACATTTTTCAGCTTTTCTCTACAGCCAAAAGAGCAAACAGCTTGTTTTTCACAAAGGTCAAAGCTGCGATTCTCACAATTTCAGCAGGCTCAATTTTACAAAAACATCCCAAATTGTGAGACATGGGGACATTCCATGAAACTAACGGGTAGCAGATTTAAAACAAATGAAAGTATTTTTTCACTAACGCACAATTAAGTTGTGGAATTTGTTGCGAGACAATATGGTCAAGGCCAGTAGTATAGCTGGGTTTAAGAAAAGTTTGAACAGGTTTCTGGAGGATAGGTCCATTAGCAGCTTGGTGAATGTAACCTCTTACTATCAGGAGCTGGGCGTGAACAGCAGGGAATGGATTGCCCCATAGTGACCTGTTGGGTACTTCTCCCAAGTGGCTGAGATTGGCCACTGTCGGAGACAGGTGCTGGGCTTGATGGATCATTGGTTTGACCCAGTATGGCACTACTGATGTTCTTATGATCCAAGATAAAAACAGAAGAGTTGGTAATCCTGCTGATGAAAATGTACTAACAGAGCTCTAAACAAACCCACCCAGAAGACACAAGAACATAACAACTGCCATACTAGGTCAGACCAATGCTTCATCTAGTCCAGCATCCAGTCTCCAATGATGGCCACTTTGGCTGCTCAGAGTACTAAGGCCACTTTTATACAAGACGTTTAGAAGCGCCTCCGGAACCCCGCATTCAAGAAGAAAGCTGTGTGGGGAGTGTTTACATGCTCCCCGTGCTACCGTAAGTGACGTGCTGCCCATTCGCGGCAGCGGCTGGAGATGCAAAGCTTTGAAGAGATGTGTTCTGAAAGCCTCTCTTTACAGGATTTCAAAACACGTCTCTTCAAAACCCCGTGTTTTCAGCCGCTGCTGCTGCCAAAAACGGGCAGCACGTCACTTACGGTAGCGCGGGGGAGCATGTAAACACTCCCCACGTGGCTTTCTTCTTGAATGCAGGGCTCTGGAGGCGCTTCTAAGCACCTCCATACAAAAGTGGCCTTAAGTCAGACGGGTCATCAATGGAGTGACCCGTTCCCTGCCATTCACCTCCAGAAAACACTGCGATCTCAGTGCGGCATCCCCAAAAAGGAAGAAGCACGAAGCAAGAGTGAGCAAAACCTTCACCCTATTGAACTCAGTGGGAGTTTTGTCCTCGGCTTCAGTGGAGTCAGGATTTCACCCTGTCACTTCAGAGCAGAGATTAAAGTGACGACTTGCTAATTTTGTAGCCTGCAGTGTGAGAGCAGTAGGAGAGTCAGTAACCCTGCTAGCAGCACTGGATTGTTAGCGTCAGACAGGCAGGGCTGTCGGCCCTACCCACAGAGCTTGGTGTTTAACCTCATTGTTGTCAGAAGGACCAGGCAGCCTGGCACTGGCACTCTGTTCACAATGGGAACCTTTGTACTCTGATTAATAATAGCCACGTTCCTTTGTTTTGATAACTGATCTAACAAACGATTTAGATTTCCAAAGGCTGACACAGAAGCTTTTGCAGAACACTTGACACACAAACAATTCCCTTTTTATGGCATAATCGCTCCTTTAAAAAATTTCTCTTCCTCCTGGCTTTTTTCCTCTCAGGACATTATAATCATGGCAGTGCATGACTGACACTTAGGAATGGGTAACGTGAGTGTATCCTGGGTGGCAGTTTAGGAGGGAAGCCCAGGAGCCCCATTTTTCGTGCCTCCACTACCACTCTCATGTTTGCACCAATGTCTTTTCCCCCTTACTGATCCTCTGGCAGATCTTATGCCTGCCAGGCTCCACTCTTAATGCCCAGTCCCTGCACTCCCTGCTGCCTCATCCTGGTGCATGATGTAGATATTCACCCCACTGGGTGTGTGGTTGGGCAGTGCCCTGAAATTCTAGAAGTTTGACTTGGAGACACCCAGTTTATTGGATTGTGTAGCCTAGCACTTGGAGGTAGAGGACAAGGCATCTCTAGCAACAAGAGGTGGCAACTGTTCCCCATTGGCAGCCATGGGGAAAATGCAGTGAACATGTGGTTCTGTACAGTGTACAGGACCAGAACTGGCCTGAAGTGTTTTGTTAGCCTAGGCAAAAGAGCTGTGCAAGTCCCAACCTGTGGTTTGCAGTGCAGAACAGCCTGCTCCTGCTTGATGAAAACCAGAGGGGGCTGGGGATTTCAGGGAGCAGGCTAGACTGGTGTTCTGGGGGTGCCGCGGGATGGTCTACCCTCTCAGTGCCATACCCAAAAGAATGCTGACTTGAACTCTGTCCAGGTTATATTCTGGTAATGATATGCACTTAGACAGGATAGAATCCTAGAACTATAGAGCAGGATATCCTATACCTAAAGCATCCCTGACAGATGCCTCCTTCTGCAAAGGAGATGCCACAACCTCTCAGTGCAGTTCATTCCATTGCTAAGCAGCTTTAATATTTTGGAACTTTTCCCTAATACTTACCTAAACCTAACTTCCTGCAATTTAAAAAGGATGCGGGCATCGATTTTGCTCACCTGTGTGCAGATCCGAAAGCCAAATGCAGCCTATGAGTGTCCCTTGTATGTCCCCCACTTAATCAGAAAACTGAGACTTGGATGAGCAGCTTCTTTACTCTGTCACAGGAAGTGGATTGACATGCAGGTTTAGTCGTGTGGGTTTTATTATTATATTATTATTAATTTTATTATGCAAGCAATGTACCTAGTCCTCTACAATCAATAGTTATAGACCCCAAGGACCTTACAATCTACAAAAGACATGGGAGGGGAGACAAGGAAGAGGTGAACACAGGGAGAGACAAGGATACATTCATGAAGTTGAGAAGTTGCAGGTGCATGTTTAGACACAGGTAAAATACAGTGCAAGGTGAGAAGCAAGATTGTTTTAGTGATACATTAGTCTGTCTAATCCTTGGCCTTCAGCCACAAAACTCAGATTGGCTTTTCAGCCACTCTACTGAAACTTGACATTTGGCCAGATGCTTGTGTGGGGCCAGTTGACACTTCATCAGTCAATCAGTGCCCTTCCTGGTCTCCGTTTCTTCCCTATTGATCTAATGAGAGATCCAGTGAAGGTTGGTGGAGGACCCCAGAACATGGAGCAACGAATAGCTAGCAGGGGAGAGGAGGGCAGCACCAAAAGCTACTGAACCTTGTTCAGAAAAGTCTGGCCTAGAGGAAGGGGGTGCTGGGGACGCATGGAGGATTGTCACTTCTTGCCATTTGAATTGATCCTGAATCTCCCATTTTGGCCTATGGGAGTCACAGGGTGGGAGGTGGCAATCCTAGCCACATGTAGTGGGGAAGGGGGCTAATCAGTGGGTGGGAGTGTGGGATTAGGACCTGTTCACGTCTAGGGTTACCACCTCTTACATTATGTCCCTCAGGATCCCGTAGGCCAAAATGGGTGTCTCAAGGTCAAACCATGAGAAGTGACAATTGTATACATGAAATGCTGAGTGTGGGTTAGTTTACCAAGGGCAATGCCACCTATGTGACCAGTTCTGTCTTCTGGCCACTGTAACTGGGTGAGCTTTACCTGAGGGAAAGTGCCACCCACTAAATGTTCTTGCGTCTGTCTGTTCTTACTAGATTACAATCACTGGGAAGTAATTTAACTTGCAGATAGGAGTGACCACAGGAATGGGTTTACTCCTGGATAAACAACTAACTTCAGCTGGAACTAAATACGGCCAGGAAATAAACATCTCATGTGAAACAATGGGCAGGGACAAGAGGGAGATTTGCAGGAAGGGAGGAACAACTGGCAGCTTGAAGAGAAAGGATTGGGATGAGACAACGTAATGGATAGACAGGTTTGTTTGCTTGGAATAGTCTGTGCAAGATTCTTGTATGTAAATCTCGAGCTTTCTGCAGCATCAGTGTGGGCACATCTGGAAGCACAAGTCATGCTAGAAGAGCGATGAATGGATGCTGTGGCTTGCAGTGGACATCACTGACCACTAACTGAATTGGAAGAGCAGCCTTCCCTGTGGTTAGCTGGCATCAGTTAAGCCTATTAGCAGGATGCCAGTTGAGCACTAGATAGTCTCAATTCGCTAGTGCCCTGCCCTTTGGAGCAGCTGTTTACTTTAGTGCTAGCAGGTTGGAAGGCAAACCTTTCAAGTTCACTGTATGCTGGTTTAAATGACTGCATAAAGTGCAGGGCAGCAGTGAATCAGGTCTGTATTGCCTGTTTGACTTGTCCGTTTAAAGGTTAATGTGTTTTCCAAATGGCTTTTGCCATGTTAATCAATCACACTATTGTGAATTTATGCCTGAATCATTTGTTTTCTAATGTAGAGCATTTCCTTTACCTACTGCATGTTTTGACTGGCACTGATGTGGTTTCTTATTGGGTAGTTGTTGTTCAGTGGTGTTCAGCAGTGGTTCCCAAACTTTTCAGACCAATGGATCATTATATCAACCCTCAACATTTCTCACAAACCTCATATACTTGTAAGAGATGGCCAGGACCTGGTGTGGATTCATTGCACACTGGCCACAGCTGCACCAGGCAAGTGGATTTAATCCCTGCTATTGGGTGGCCAAATATGAGGATGCTTATGAGAAATACCGGTTGCCAGACTGCATTGGCTTTACAATCTTTAGATTACAATCTTTTGATTATAAGCTCTCGGGCAGGGACCATGTCTGTCTTGTTTTTTGTAAAGCGCCAGGTACATCGCTGGCGCTATATAAATGCTTATAATAATAATAATAACCTGTATTAATAATAACCTATGTGGCCAGCATATGTGCATTATGGGCACGCCTGACTGTTTACTCCCTGGAGATGGTGGAAGTGTCAGTGGAGACTGAAATCTACTTTCTTGTAGCCATGTTTGGTTCAGGAATCCAGCTGTTGACCACTGCACTTAGCATAGTCTTATGAACCCCCCTCCCCCCCAATACCTTTGTCCCCTAATTCCTATGTGGCCCATGAAGCTTGCATTCATTTTAAGTGGCCCAGAGGAGGGGAAAGTTTCCCCATTCCTTGATTATATGTGTGCACAGTGCCTAACAGAATGGCTTCCCCAGAGTCCCGTAGCCACCACCACAATAAATATAATTAAAACAGCTAGCAGTACCTGCTAATAATTTATATTAAAAAATCCAGCTTTATTTAAACTTTCCAGTGCAATTTTTGGTTTCTCTTATTTTGCAGTGGCTCCAAAAAGAGAAAGCATTCTTTTTCTGCTTTAGGGAAAATCATTGATGCAGCCCTGAATCATAGCCTGTACAGCCAATCACAAGACTATAATAACAACAGTGTGTTAGTTACTACTTAATTACTGCAGTGGCTTGACTTCAAACCTTGCTCCCTACCAGCGAGAGTCTGTTTGCTGTGTTTGTCCCAATTCTAAGAGAGGGAGAAGATATCTTACTCCTTTCCAGATAGACAGGGACACTTCTTCACATTTAGCAATTCAGTGCACACCAAGAGACCCACCTCCCTCCTTGCTGCACATCCCCACAGGGGTTTGAGGATGTGCAGCAGAAGAGCTGGACAATAGCTCATTACTGAAGTCCAGCATTTGAAGAGTGGGGAAGAAAGAAGAGATTGGGAAAAAAGCTCTTTGCATTTGCAAAACCTGCATCTGCACGGCAGCAGAACTGATTAAAGTCAAGGTGGGGTGAGTCACTTGCTGCCATCCTGGAGTGGCTAAGCCGCTTGATATAGTCATCCATTATTCACAGAGTGGGGGAGCAGGAGTCGGAGAGGCGAGGCACCTGCCTCCTCTGCTGGGTAACCTCGACTCAACAATAGCTTAATCTCTCGGCCGTATTTTTCCTCCCGATTCCTCATCACCTTGGAAAAGCACTTGAATACAGCCTTGAATGTAAGGCTTGGCTTTCTGAATGAAGCCAGTAGGAAGCTAATCCATATCCTGATACTTATCTCCCCGCTCTCAGACAATGGGAACACCCCTCCCACCCTCTCCAAACAACACCCCATTTCATTCAGATTTCCTCCCAAGTGTCAGCTCCTATGTATTGGATCTCCTGTCAAGCTGGAGCATGCACCTTTAAGAAAGTGTAGCACAGTAGCCCAGGGAAGCCCTGCCTCCTAAAGCTTGGAGCAGTGGAGCTGGTCTCTGGAATGGGAAACAGTTCTTGATCTTTATCCGAATACAGAGCAGCCTATCTTCTGTCACTCGCTTCATATGCCGGGTGCCTAGCTCCCCTGACACAGGATGGACGTTCCTGAGCACTGAGCTCAGCTGCTGTAAAAAGAAAGTAGGAAAATATACAGCTGGATAAAATTGGTAAGTCAAACGCAAGTCACATCCTCCTCTTTGGAGCTACAGCTTTCAAGTCTCTTCTTTTTTATTATTCTTTGCAGGCAGTGGCGTTTTTTGTGTGTGTGTGGTTTTTTTAAATTGTCTTCGCAGTAGAACAGCTGGGAAAACACGAGGGAAAGTCAAGAAGTAAAGTAGATCTGAAGCATTTCTTTTTTAAACTCCTTTTTTCCACGTTAACACTTTGTTTTAGCAGGAGCTGGGAAGGAAAAGCCAGCAAGTGCTTGTGCAGGGAGGAAAGGAAGCTGGTAAGAGCTCGACTTGGCTTCTAAAGGGAAAATTATTCAAGAGGGAGATAAAAACGTTTCCAATGTGAATACTTTGCCATTTACTGCTAATGGCTAAGATTAAATTGCATGTTCCACACGTTTTTAAAAAGCAGCTGGGTTTGTATGTAGCTGGAATGGATGACTGTAAGGAAACTGATCTAGTGATAGAAATGTAGATTTTTAACTTTGAAGAAGTGGCGAATAGATCTTGGTTTGTTTTTATATAAAGTATATTATATACAGTTAGATCCGGAGTGTGAACATTGTCATTAAGTGCAATTCTTTGTGTGCCAGACAGAGGGCGGTGCTGCTGCATCTGCCAATGATCCCCAGTACCAGTGAAGTTGGTGAAATTCAGTTAAGTGAATAATGTAATGGTGATAAGCTGGGAAAGAATGATTCAACTGTGCAGCCAGCTTGACAGCATAGCATCCAAAAGGCAGACAGCATCCATTCAGCAATTAGCTCTTGAGCTTCAGAGGGCAAACAGATTACCGATATGAACTGTTATAAGAATGAAACTTCTATCAGTCAAATCAGAGCCCAATTATATTAAAAAATGAGACGTCTAACTCTGAGCTAAAAGTTACAATGACTCTGTGCCCATTGATACAGCTTTTTAGTATCTTGGGAAATTAATAGTACTGCACACGTATGACTAAAGCAACATGCAGGGACTGTTCTTGCTCTCCTCTATTTTCTGTGTCTGTGAGTAAGGAGAGGTGGCTGGAGAGAACCAAGTCTTGTTAGAGCCTCTGACAAACTCTTCTTTCAAGGGGCTCTCACTTGAGATTAGCCAAGTTCTGATCTCTGAGGGGAGACAGAAATTTCTGCCAAATAATCAAGTGCTTAGTCTAGGACACTGGTTCCCAAAATCTTTGCCCGTGACCCCATTTTGAGACTTAAATATAATCCCGTGACCCCAGACAGTCTGTCAGATACCAGCTGGGATAACCTTCCACACATGGTGTGACCTCACTGGGGGTCTCAACTCATATAGTTTGGGAAACTCTGGTGTAGGGATTGGGAATTAAAGGGATGGCTAGCTGGGAGTCCCGGGTAATATTCCCAGCTCTGCCACTGATGACGCTTTGCTTGGGCAAACATCTTAACTGTCCTGTGTCTCTGTTTATTTCACTGTGAAATAAGGCTGATAGCACTATTCTACAAAATTTATCAATGGCAATGTATATCTGGATAACTACCTACATTGTAGCAATGAAACTTTAGTCCTCTGAGATCTGCCAATGAAAAGCACTATGGAGGGCAGAAGTATTGTTAATACAGTTGTTCTGTTATAAATAGAGAAGAGGAGATGCAGAGATCATATCTAATTCATACCTCATCAAAGTTTGACCTTTGTATTAGATTCTGAGGCTTCGGAAACAGCCTATTTTTAAAAAATCTAGGACACTCTAAATGTGAGTTTTGAAGTACCTAAATCCTGCCTTCACCAAGTTTTGTAACTCTAAAATCACTTATGTTGGATGTGGAGTTACAGTCTCTGAATCCATGATATAAGCTGGATGCCTCTGATTCTGAGGCAATTGATCAGTCATTGATACCATACGAAATCTGCTCATTTGGACTCTTGGCAAATACACTTCACATGAAGCTTATGAGATGTTCTGAGAGAACTGTCGTGGAATAGTGTGTCCATCAGTTAGTGGTTTTTTGACAATAGGAAGGTGGCCAGCACTCTGTCAAGTGTGGTGAAATAGGGTGGGTGGGAGTGTGCATGTGAAAGAGAGAGAAAACAGATTCCTTTCTGAGTCTTTCTGTTCAAAGCAACATAGATTTAATCGGTCCCCTACTGGTGTGGACTCATCGCATCAGATTGATGTCTGTAGCAGATGGTTACTCTGCACCTCACACTAACTGCTTCTCCACCTCCTGATCTCTTATTTTCTTAATTCACTTCTTGTTGAATACAGTTGACTAAAAATGATCTGGTAAATGATAACATGATGCCGCAAAAGTGAGGCATTTGTATATGGGGGCAAGAGATTTCAGTGCTTTAATTCAGAGTCTTAACAAACGAGCCTTTAGCTCATATTTACCCCCACCAGGTGGGGGTCCACCTGCCTGTTTATTAGGTGTTCACCCCCACTGGCCATGAGGCCACCAGACATGCAGCTCCCACTCACGGCGGGGACTTTGGTGCCCACCATGTGGGCCAATGCGGCCTAATGTGCACCTATGTGTCCGCTTCCTGTCAATTAGGTTGCATGCAGCACATCCATGCATTCAGCTCTGCCAGCACTAGAAAATCCTAGAGCGATTATTAGTCTGGACATGCAAAATGTGAGTGGGGACTGCGCGGAGCGAACCCGGACTGCAGTGGCCTAACGTCTCATTTGTTTTCACCCTTGGTTGTAGCGATGGTTGTTTTCTACTGTCTGCTACATCAGGCAGCTCTGATGCAGCTCTACGGTCTGTAACTGTTAGGGTGGGGAACCTGAGGCCCAGGGGTGACTTGTTTTTATTTGGCCCCTTTCCAGTTCCTGGATCTGGCCCATGGATCTAGTCCCTACCCTCAAACACTGAAAGACCACCATGGATTCATCCCCATGCCTTGTGTGTATGCCCTCATCTGTGCTCCCTTCTCATGAGCTCAGAGATCCAGGATCTGGACCCGCCTCTTCTTAAACACACCCTCACCCTAAACTTCTATGTGGCCCTCACAGTTTGTACTAATTTCAAAGTGGCCCCTGGGAGGGAAAAGTTTCACCTGCCCTTAGAGTAGTACTTCTAATGCACTTGCTACATGGCTAGCTGCATCAGCACAAGGATTTTTGCTGCCCTAGGTGACCCCCTCTCCATGCAACCAAGCTTATTGATGGTGACAGCGGTGGCGGTAGCTGGATTGGGGTGGAGGGAGAACTCCCCTTCCCCCCCCCCCCTCAAGGGGCTGCTCATGCACTGGATCAAGGGTGTGTGTGTGAGGGGGGAGGGGAGGCCTCATAGGGTGGCAAGCTGAAGGTGGTGACTCCCCCTCCACCACCCTGTTCAGCTCCACATCAGGAACTGACAAAAATCAGTCAGGAACTCCCAAGACCTGACAGTTGTAACCCCATGGTGGGCATACAGGACCAGGCAGAGATGTGGAGTCGGAGCATGCAGGGATGAACGCCCCCCAGACCAGTTCGGACCCCTTGTCCTGGCCTCTGCCTGCACTCACCCTGTCAAGAGATGGGGCTGCAGGATGGCACAAGGCATGCCAGCAGCATCACTAGGGCAAGGCCCCCAACAGCCCCAGGACCCCAGTGTGCCAAAGGAGCCAGTACCCGGGGACAGGTACTGCTTGGCCAGGGGACTCACTCACCCAAGTGCAGGAGCAAGCCCCACAGCATCCGGAGCAGGGCTGCCTACGACAGCCAGTTGAACTCCACTCCCACCTCAATCCAGCCATGGAGCTAGACAGAGGCACTGATGATAGCCCTGATGGCTAGCATTCTACTGGAGTCTTGGCCAGCCATTAGAAGTCTGTTTCATATATGGAATTGCTCAGCTGAAGGACTCCGTTGTGGGTAGAGTACACCAACCTTCCCCAAAAGGCAAAGGAAGGTGCCACTAAAGATGAATTGCTTGGCTAGTTGACTAATCTCTGGCCTGGAAAGACACCATGAGTGAGTGGATGGTAGAATATCCTGAGGAAACATTGTCGTAAATGCAAGCACAGTTCAGTTACTGGGAAATTTCTCCTTAATCTGTGGCAGCAGTTGTCTTTTTCTGTGTGTCAAACTCTTCCCAGATGGTGCTGAAAATGTCTTTGCGTATGTGGATACAACTCTCAGAAGAACTGGGGAGAATTTGCCTCCTGCTGAGGCTCCTCATGGCAACTTGGCTGTTCCCTCAGTCAGAGTGTCTGTAACCACTTGTTTTTTCTTGCTGTCCTCCACTGACTAATGATTGGGTTAAGTTTATTATCATTTGCATCCCACCACTTGGTGCCTTGGCTGGCATGCTAGTTTCACTCTTGCTCTTAATTATTGTTTAATGTTCTTCCACTTAGTCAATCCATAGAGATTGAATTTAATAAATGCATACCGTCCAGGCACAGTGATGGATCACAACTACTTCTGAAGCTCTCCGGGTTTCCATTTTAGAGTTTGCTTTATTTTGCATTTAGGTATTTCTAT
Source organism: Sphenodon punctatus (assembly GCA_003113815.1). Taxonomy (NCBI): domain Eukaryota; kingdom Metazoa; phylum Chordata; class Lepidosauria; order Sphenodontia; family Sphenodontidae; genus Sphenodon; species Sphenodon punctatus. The sequence continues at coordinate 676,903 of QEPC01014010.1, forward strand.
AGGATCCCACCTCAACCCCAGGGTCTGCAGAGTATAATGCTACTTGAGAATGACACTCAGCTGGATGGTACAGTTCGTTCATTTACTATAAAGGAAAATTTCCCCATTTGGCAGAAGCATGTGATATCCAAAATGAGAATATATTTCCTTCACATTTTGTGAATTTTTTACATAGGTAAAGCAATTAATTGGTATAAAGCAATTCTATTTAAGTGGTTCTTCAGTTGCCAGGGATGGTTGGGGTTTATAGGGTAGGTTAAATTTTAAGTACTTTTTATTGAGTTTAAAATGTTGTACCTTTTTATTGTAAATCACCCTTAGTTTGTGATTTTAGGACAGGGTGGGATACAAGTCTAAATAAATAAATAAAATCTGCCTATTTTGAATGGCTTTTCCCAGAGCGGAGGCTTCTGGGGTCACCTGTACTGAATTTCTTTTGTTACGTGCTCTCTCTTCACTCTTCAGAAGATGCTTATGACCGTGGAGTTGCCATGAAGGTCAAACGGTCTTCTAAACCATGCAGTTAAACTCAGAAGACTGTGATAGCCACAGTTTTTCAAAAGTGAGGCTTCTTGGTGACACTTCCAGGGCTGCCAGACAGAAATGATAAAAATATATGTTGGGCACCTCAAAGGTAGTTAATAGACATGACGCTGGCCCAATTCGGCCTGCTACAGCCAGCCTGGGCCAATGCCTCACCCGCACGTCTGTTTCTGGGCCACCAGATGTGGGCCTGGTACAGATCCTGGCAGGGTAAGTGGCTGGCCAGAAACGTGAACCCGGAAGGAACCAAGCCCACAGTCTGGGACAAGGAGCTAATATGTATGTAGGTGTATTAATTAGTTGTATTTAGGTGAAAAATGAATTCATCAAATAAATTCAAGCATCAGAAAAGACTATCTCACCTGATATACAGCCATCACTCCCTCTTGGCAAGATGACTGCTACCATCTTTGAAACCTGTCATATGAATTACTTTTGCACCGTGAGCAGAAGAGAATTCATTTGGGCATTTTCAAGAGTTGTAGGGCAAACACAGAGAGCATGAGCCTCACTTATTAAAGTCTATGGCTGTTTTTAAATGGGCACAACTGAGGGGCGGGTCTGTGTGCACTGAGTGAGGTGGCCACATGTCTGGTGAGTGTGCGGGATTCAAATGGGCAGGGATGGGTGTGCGCCCCTACCTACGCACATTTTTGCATGCCCCTGCATGGAGCATCCCTGAGTTTTTCCCTGATGCTGCATGAGTGGGCGGTGCATGGGTCACGGGAGCATGTGCCCTCCTCCCCCCACTGCCTTCAGATGGACGTGTGGATATGTGTGGGATGGGTAGACCTGCAGGGGTTCATCTTGTCTAAAAGCAGCCTTTGAGAGCTGAACCATTGACATCCAGGAGGACAGAATCCCATCCAAAGAATGCCCAGCTGTCAGTCCAGTCATAGAAAGACGACATCCAAGTTGTGACTGAGAATCTGACATTACTTTATGTATCCTGATGCACCAAAATCTTTCAACTCTCTCACTGGCAGAGTGTCTAACCTTCGAGACTCAACCGTACCTTCCTCTTTTGTTGGCTGTCTATTATTGGAAGCAGAACTGCTGACTTGTGAAACCGAGCTGGAAGGAAAAACACAACGACTGCCAAAATTATGTATCTCCCATCATTTTCAGCTTCCTGCTCTGTCATGTCCCACTGGGGTCTCACATTTGGTCCTTGGCAGGTTGAGAGGTGTGTGTGGGTGAAAGGATCAGCCAAACACTGAATGGTCTTGGTCTAACGCAATATCCATGCACAGGAAGGTAGGTTAAGGACAGGCCGGAAGCCCTGACTCTCTTTGCTGACTTTTCCCATTTGTGTTTGATGCTGTGCTCCTTTAACCTGGCATTCTGTCATTTCAGCAATACAGCATATGTGGCTGACTAATTTTGTGTAAGGTGCCCTGAGCTTACACAAGGTGGATAAAAATTGAAACCAACAAATAACTGAGAGGCAGGGCTGCAGCTTCTTTCTAAACTTAACAGAACATACAACCTTACCTAGATGTGGCTACTATGCAGCACAATTGTATGGCTAGGTTTATTTTGAACTCAACTAAAAGTGCATGTAGAAGCACTGTAACTTCAGCTCTTTGAGAGGAGCTTTTCCAGCAGCTGATGAAGGCCAAGTACATGCCAGGTGAAAAGGTTCTTGTGTTATCATTTTCAGCTAATTAAAAAAAAATAAACCCCAAATCCAGACAGTTTTGCAAATACTGTGTATATCTCTTCACCCTTGCTCTGAGTGCCCTTGACTTAAATAACAATGAGGACTCTGCAGTATGCTGGAGAGAGGATGGTTGTGGTTGATGAGGTTGGGGAGTGTTAGATTTTTTTTTCTGGTTATTAAGAATTTATTATTAGAGCCAAAACGGCCAAAGTGACTGACCAGCCTCAGTCACATTAGCCTATGAATGAATTTTTGAGGAAATAATTTTAAAGGATCAGTTTTTTATCTATTAGTAGGAAAACAAAACAGTTTTGTAACAATCTGATACTTCAGTAAAATGAGTGGGGAGTGATTTAGGCCCTTTTCATATGACTGCGTGTGCAGTGGGGGGTGCCCGTGCAAATGCTGCCCGAGGTTGGTGGGAGGAAGTTCATGGGAACAGCGCCCACGTTTGGGGGGGTGCATGCATGTTCCCGTGCTCCACCCACCTCTACCCGTCACTCACGCATGGAGGCATTGGGAAAACGGCGGTGCCGCCATGTGTGGAGGTGGGTGGAGATGGGTGTGCACCCGTGGGAATGGTTGCACACCCAGTGCAGGTGCACACCCATCCCCCATGGCCTGTTTGAAAGGGGCCTTAGATATGTCCAGTTTTGCTAAAAGCAGGAAGTTCACTTGAAAAGTAAGGTACACGAGGAAAGGACTCGGGGTACCATGTATTCTTCTGTTCTGCAAACACTGACAAGCTTCATAAATGAGATTTATTTTTTTGGTGGGAGGATTTATTTATTTATTTATTTATTTATTTGCATTTCTTAGCCGCCCCCTCATGCCCGTGGCATCTCGGGGCAGCTTACAGTATAAAAGTAACAATAGATAAAATAACAATTAAGATTAAAACATCTAAAAATCCACCTAAGAACAACCCCCTCCCCCAAAGCTTCTATCCCAACCCCCCTCCCCTCCTCCGAAGACCTAGGAGAACAGCCAGGTTTTTACAGGCCTGGCGGAAGGCCATCAAACTTGGGGCCAGACGGGCTTCCTCCGGGAGGGAGTTCCATAGTTGCGGCCCAGCCACCGAGAACGCCCTCTCCATTGTGGCCCCCAGCTTTACACAGGGGACCTCCAAAAGGTGCCCCCAGCAGACTGAAGGGGCTGCTCCGGAGTGTGGAAGGTGAGGCGGTCTCTGAGGTATGAAGGGCCAAGACCGTGTAAGGCTTTATAGGCCAAAACCAACACTTTGAATCTGACTCGGTACGCTATAGGCAGACAGTGCAGTGTGCGGAGCATGGGGATGATGAGTTCCCGTCAGCTCGTCTCCGTTAGGAGACGGGCCATCGCATTCTGCACCAGCTGCAGCCTCCGAACCAGTGTCAAGGGAAGCCCCACGTAGAGCGCGTTGCAGTAGTCCAGCCTCGAGGTAATGAAGGCATGGATGAGGGTGGCCAGGTCAGGTCTGGAAATATATGGACGCAGCCTCCGCACCAGATACAGCTGATGGAAGGCAGCCTTAGCACCATCTCTCACCTGCCGATCTAGGCGGAGATCTGAATCCAATAATACTCCCAGACTCCGAACCTGCTGGGCTATGGGGGGGCGGACCCCCTCTACGAGGGGAGCTGACACCACCTTTGCCCTAGCCACCGCCATCACTTCCATCTTCTCTGGATTGAGCTTCAGTCTGCTCTGCCGTAACCAATCCACCATGGCCTCCAAACATTGGGACAGCACTGAGATGGCAGGACCTGGGTCAGTTGAAAAGGAGAGGTAGAGCTGGGAGACATCAGCATATTGGTGGCAAAACACACCAAACCCTCTCACGATCTCCCCCAAGGGCTGTATATATACATTAGACAATAATGGAGACAAGAATAGAACCTTGCAGAATGCCACAGCCCAGGGCCCGGGGGCTGAAAGATCCAGTGTTGAAGTTGCTCTGGATCTGAGTGATCTTGTCTGCAAAGTAGATGGCAAACTCCTCACAGCGGACCTGGGACAAGTCCCCGTCCAGGCGGAGGGAGGCCAGACTGACCAGCCCCCGCACCACCCGGAACAGCTCCACTGGACGCAACTTTGCAGATGCTATGGGGATGGCAAAGAACTCTTTCTTTGCCGTCCTCACAGCCTCAACATAGGACCGCAAGTGGGCCCTATGGAGAAGTTGGTCAGATTCAATGTGAGTCTGATGCCAGCATCGCTCTAGTCGCCTGCCTGCCTGCTTCATATACCGCAGCCCCTCAGTAAACCAAGGGGCCCTGCGGTGACGAGAGAGAGGCAGGAGACATCTCAGAGCTACCCTGTCAACAGCCTCCCCAAGCAAGATGTTCCAAGGTCGGACAAGTTCATCAACAGAGTGGCTGTCATGGTCTAAGGATAAATCCCTCAGGGCCTCCTGGAACGGCTGAGGTTCCATCAGCCTCTGGGGGTGGACCAACCTAACTGGTCCCTTTCCCCTTCCGGGGGGTGGTTATTCCTTCATAAAATAAGTTTAATGCTCACAAAAGTTGACCACATGACAGCCATGTGGACTAACGTCCTGCATGATGAACCACAGAATAGGATACAGCTCAAGATGCCTCTTGGACCAACCTCTCCCATTCTGACCTCCGGTTGTAGCCCATACCTAGAGATGTGGTTCCAGTCTTTTATCTGGGGCCAATCTCATGAGGAGGCCATAGGGGGTGAAGGTAATTATGATGGTGTTCAATTTTGTGAGGTCTTTGGGGAGGAGCGTTGTTTAGCAGAACAGCAGTACCACCCCGAGGTATCCTAATCCAGGTTCAGGCCTGGCTGTGCTAGGCACTGTACAAACACATTACAGAAAGATGGTCCCTTTCCCTGCAATGCTTGTGTTTCAGATCCTAAGAAGGTATCTGAAGGAGGATAATGAGGTGACTTCACTGATGTTTATGTATATCATGATGTATAGGGTGGGAGAAAGCACAAAGGTATTTGGAAATTTTACAGGTGGATGATGAAAATAGAATCACTGACAGAGTAAAGGCGAGGAATCATATCAGCCGCTGATGAGAGGTTGGATGCAAATAGGGTGTCCAGGACCTAAGGTTGCCACCTGTGGTGATTTTTTAACAAAAAAAACCAAAAGACAAAAAAAAAAAAAAGAAAAAAAAAACAAAAGAAGAAAACAAAAAAAAAAAAAAAAAAAGGATGTCAAAAGTTCAAAACAAGTAGTTTGTGTTTGAAGCCATGGAGGAAGGAGAACCAGTGAAGGCATACAAAGAGAAGGGTAGATTTTGGACAGCCATCTGTCAGGGATGTTGTAGTTGACGTTGTAGACATCCTGCTTCTAAGCAGGGGGTTGGGCTATATGAGTCTCCTTGAAATCTGACATTCTGTGATCCTAGTCAAAATAATGAGTTGGGAAACTGGTCTGGGTTTATAACCCCTTGATACATTGGTTTCCCAATGCATATTGGGTTCCTTGGGTGTGAACGACCCCACGGGTCCCAAATAGGGTGGCCAAATATGCAACATTTAGAAGACACTTACGAGAAATACAGGTTGCAGGGCTGCATTGGTTCCAGTGCAGCCCTGCAACCTGTATTTTTCATAGCTGTCCTCTAAATGTTGCATATCTGGCCACCCTAGCCAGGAGGTATGGGGGTTGAGGCAGATACTCTAGCCCTGCACAACCACCTCTACAAGTCTGGCTGAGCAGTAGTAGAATTGCACCACCTTAACAGCCCTGATAACTGATTATCTGACTGGATCTGTACTATATTGGCTGACAAGGCCTGTGTAAAGAGGAACCAAAAAGTGCCTGTGTAACCCAGTGGCTACCTGAACAGGGTACCCGGATTCCCAAACATACCTTCCTGACTAGTTCACCTTAGCCTTTGCCTGGTTCCCACTCTGCCCTACCTGATTACCTGGCTTGAGCTGACTGATGCTTGGGTCCTGGTGTGGCTCTAGTTACCAGCATCTCATCCTGGCTTTTTACCCAGCTCTATCTTTGTGACTGCTATTCCCTGGATTCTGTCTCTGCTCTGATTCCCAGTAGTTGACCCAGTGCAACTCCTGACTCTGACCTTGGAGGTCTTGACCCGAGTCCCTGACAGGGTGCTACCACCTCACAGATGATAAATGGTAGTTGCATGGAGTCACTTTTTCACTAGGAACCTAGCAGGCTGTCCCAGTACATTTCATGTGTACAGGCCTCAGATGGTAATGATTTTTTTTTTATCATTATCCAAAGCGGCTTTGGAGCAGTGACCTAAAAGAGAGAGGGTCTGTATCCCATTACCAGCCTTCTGAGTCACCCAGCCCTCTTGATGTGGTATTTCTATACAAAGTCTGCTTTTCTAGACAGCACATTCTTCCTTTGGAACCCTTGGGAGCTTTGGGAGCATCCCCAAATCGGAGACTGCAAACTACAAATGTTTCCATCTCCTCTTAAAGGCATGATTGATTGAGGGAAATATATATGCCAGTGATGTAGGGGTTGCGGTGTCAGCCAGGAGGCTGGATCACAATATTAGGACAGGCTGGATTTGTTTTTGTGGGGCCTGGGGAGAGAAGGGTATGAGGAAGCATGTTGCAAATTATGCAGTTTCATTTTTATTTATTTATTGTATTCTCTTGGTCTCTTAGTTTTAAAATACCATTGTTCTATTGAAAATCATGCATTTTGCAAAAAGGAAAAAAAGCATAACCTGCACCATTTATTGTTGTTTATATAGTGCCAGCTGTGCATGCTTGATGATGATCAGTTGTTGTTAGAGATAGGTCATTGCCAGGAGGGGCTTATAGTCTAGTATGGGGAATTGGAGGGGAACATGGGAAAAGAATGAGGTTCAAGGACTATTCAAGAAAGCCAAGAATACAATTTTAAACACTGTGGGGACAATCCAGCGGCCTACGTATGCCGACCCCAGCACGGAGTGCACAGCCAGGACATGGGCGCTTAGATGCGCATGCCGTGCCACGCGGCCTGGGGCAAAAGTGCAACCCTGGCCTATGTGACCCACCCCGCGCAGCTATGCACCGCATACGCATCAGAGCGTGCGCATCTTGGCTGTGGGCTGTGTGTCCTGGCTGCACTGTGTGCTGGCAGTGGATTGTCCCGTGTACATAAATTCAATGAAGTTCAAACCAACTACGTGTTTCAGGTGACAAACACCCTTCATCAAGGGTTTATACTACTAAAGCCTTGTACTTGGTGTTCATTGTCAGTATCGAGTGGGCAATATAGCTCTGTTTGCCAGTCTCTCTTTCTGTGGGTAAGAGGATACCCCCGATGAAGTGTGTTTGTCACTCGAAACGCGTAGGGTTGAGTTGGTTTGAACTTTATTGGATTTATCTACACAGTGTTTAAAATTGTATTCTTGGTTTCGTATGTATTGTTATCATATTTACCTTTGTATTTTCAAAAAAATTGGTTGTACATATACAGCTTTTATGTTTTAACAATACGATTGTCTGTTTTTATGATTGTATTCTAAAACAGTAAATAGACTTTATACATTTAGTTTTGTGATTCATTTAGGGTAGTAGCTTGTTGTTTTGTTGTGCATTACTATTGTTGCTACCACTCCCCCATATTCCTTTTCCCCTCTCTTTTTCCTGTGGTTTCATTTATTATTTTTGTGACTAATTAGTAACTGACGCCTCCTAACACAGCCTGGCCCCTAAGTTCTCTATCCATTGGTAAACTTGGTACAAAGCTACACAAAATGGATGTTATGAAGTAGAAAGAGTGGTGTTTTTTCAATGTGCTTCTGGAATTCTTGTCTAAAATGAACTAATTGTTGCCCTTGCATGTTATCATCATAGAGTTGGAAGGGACCTCCAAGTAGTGCTGAAGCAAGGATCAGATTGATTCTCACAAGAATCTTGTGAGAATTGAGAAACGCCAGTGAGATCTTGAAGATCTTGTTGCTGGTTCAAGAATCTCGCAAGATTCTAAATAAAATAAAATAAAAATAAGAGTGCACGTGCAGTATGGCCGCCGGTGCCGTTCTGAGCATGCACGGGCCTTTTCCAAGATGGCGCAGGCCACATCAGTGCCATTTTGGAAAAGGGCAGCTGGCCTGCACCTGCCCTGAACCAGCTGCCCTTTCCAAAATGGCACTGATGTGGCCTGCACCATCTTGGAAAAGGGCTGAGAATGTCGTGAGAATGGTAGTGAGGATGGTCAATTCTCATGAGATTCTCAGTTATGAAAATCTCAACTAGATTTTCATGATCTGCGAGATCTCATGTCAGACCTACATCAGAGGCCTTCTGGGTGTTTTTACACACACACTTCTCCTGCATGTTTGCTGTTACATCCTGAACTTTCTGTGTGTCTAAATCACTCACCCATCTTAAACTTCCGGATCTTTGAACTTCTACGTAGAACTTCTCCCAGAACATTTGTGTGTAAAAAATTCTCCTGGTAAACTGCTTTGCTTCAGGCAGCTGTGGTCACTTGGTTTCCATGGCAGCCTGTCACGTCTACAGCTGCGGCTACTTTAGGCTGCCTCAGGGCAGTGTTTGTGTGAAGGATGCATCCAGGAACTGCCTCAGGGCAGTGTGTGTGTGAAATGCATCCAGAACTTACTTGTGGACTTGTAAATCCTGAAAATTGAAAAAACCAGAACTTTAAGGTGTGTGTAAAAATGCCGACAGTCCAGCCCCCTAACAAGCAGGAAATCTGTAGCTACAGCATCCCTGGCAGATTGCTGTCCAGGCTCTGTTGAAAACCTCCATCAACTCTCTAGGCAATTTGTTCCATTGTTGAAAGGCCTTACTGTTAGGAAGTTCTTCCTAATGTTTAACCAAATCTGCTTTCTTGTAATTTTGAGCCAATTATTTCTAGTCTTGCTTTCAGGGGCAACAGAGTAAAAGTCTTCGCCATCTTCTGTGTGACAGCCCTTCAGATATTTGAAGACTGCTATCATGTCTCCTTTCTCCAGTTCCTTCAACTTTCCCTCATAGGACTTCGAAACCAGATCTGACTAGGGCTGAAAATTGATCTCGATATTTTCTTGATTTTTTTGCTGAGAACAGATGAGAATAGAGATAAAAATGAGAATTGGGGGAAATAAAAAAAAATCTTGACCAAATTTTTTCTCAGAATTTTTTAAAAAAACACTGTGCATGGCTACTGGGGCTGTTCTGCCGCATGCGCAGCCCTTTTCCAAGATGATGCAAGCAACGTTAGGAATATTCTTTCTTTCTTTGTTAATCCCCCTGCCTGGAGTCTTATGGCCATGCCTTGTAAGGAAAGTTTCCAGTCCCCTCTACTCCGGTAAGTACAGCAGAGATGTTACTAGATATAATTTTATTTATTTCCTAAAACCTATACCCTCCCCTTCCCCAAAGGAGGCTCAGGGCATCTTACAGTAATAAAAAGAGAAAATACAGTAAAATCCCTTAAAAATCCCCACCCTCATCCCAGAAACCTACCCACTCCAGCCCCTATCCCTGTCTTCCAAATGCTTTGCCAAAGAGAGAGGTTTTATACTGCCCCTGAAGTATGCTCAAGCTTTGGCTCTGATGGATTTCTGGGGAAAAAAATCCATAATACTGGGGCAGCAACCAAGAATGCACCTCTGCAGGTCCTTGTTGTACAGACAACATTGGCAGGTGGTATCCTCAAGAGAGTGCTCCCAGCTGACTGAAGGAGTCGGAGCGTGGAAGGAAATGTGGTCTTTCAGATATGTGGGACCAAGGCTGTTGAGGGCTTTAAAGGTCAAAACCAGTACCTTGAATTGTGCATGGTAAGCTATAGGAACTTGGAAGCTAGGGCAGACTATAAAGAACAGGTGTAATATGCTCACAGTGACCCCACCTCCAAAAGGAGCCGAGTCGCTGCGTTCTGCACCAGCTGCAGGTTCTAGTCATCAAGGGCCAACCCCATGTAGAGTGCACTGCAGTAATTGAGCCTTGAGGTAATGAAAGTATGGATGATAGTGGCCAGATCTGAATCAGAAAGAAAGGACTGCGACAAGGAGTCCAGAAGTACTCCAAGGCTGTGAACCTGAGTAACGAGAGGGGACCAGACCCCCCTCAATGACAGGGGTCCAAGTCACAGGGTTGGACAATCATCATCACTTCAGTCTTACCTGGATTCAACTTCAGTTGGCTCACCTTCATCCAGTTCACAAGAGCTGCCAGGCATATTGGGTAAGCACCGAGACTGCAGGAACCCGAGTCAGATGAAAAAGAGAGGTAGAGCTGCATGTCATCAGAATACTGATGGCACTTCACTCCAAACCTCCAAACGATCTCACCCAGCAGCCTCAGACACACACTGAGCAAAAGAGGAGACAAGATAGAACCCTGCGGGACCCCAAAGGAGAGGTCCTGAAGGGATGACAAGCAGTCTCCCATCACCACCTGCTGGGGACCTCCCCAACAGGAATGAACAGAACCAGTCGAGCAATCCTGCATACAGCTACCAGGTCCCACAGTCATGTCAATAATACCTCATGATCAACTGTGTCAAAGGCCATAGAGCTCTAACAAGACAAGATGGTGTGACTGGAGAGATAAGGAGACGTGACAGTCAGAGTTCATTCTGATGGGGGAGGAATTGCTAGTTAAGTTTGATCTTAAGGTATAGGTCAATAGGGCCAAGACCCCTGGGCTGCAGTTTTAAAGGACCCTTGTTCCGCCAGTGCTGAAACAAGACATGCGTGGCATGTGCCCCTGCATAAAGTGGAAATGTTCAGGTACAGAAAATGAAGAGAGAATCAAACCATGAGTGCACAGACGTGAACATTCATATATGCAGATTTCAAATTCAGTGTCCAAAAAACTAGGAAGCTTAACTCCCAACACCACCCCGCTTCTATGGGAAAATGCCACGGTCCTGCCTTTGGAGGGAAATGCCCAGCTTTCGCAGGAGACCCCACACAGCTGCTGCCAGAACCGCTGTGTGTAGCTGCTGCCGTAGACCAGATGGCTGCACTGTCACTGCTAGAGCTGGGAGACTGACCCACCACCCCCAGAGCTGGCTGCTTTCTGCCACCCCCAGAGCTGGCTGCTTTCTGCCACCCCCAGGAGGAAGGGGAGCTGCTGGTCAGGAAATGTGTGTGGGGAGAGGGGACTTATGTCCCCCTTTGGACACTTGCAATGTTGGTAGGTATGAGGATCGACATCGGTCAAACAGGTATGCTTCTATAATATGTAGCATGTACATGTAGAGCGCTGACGTTTTTGCTTGCATTAGAATTTTGAACACAAAAATGACCAATTCTGTTTTATTTCCTGTGGAAAAGCATATTCTGGAGGCAGTGTAAAACTTTCCTTTTTGGCAAGGCATTTGGCAGTTGGGGTTAGGGGTTGAGGTAAGAGGGTTTAGGGGTGAAGGTGGGTTTTAATGGAGGTTTTATTGTATATTGTGTGTTTTCATTATGTAAGCATCCTGAGCCATAGGGGAAGGGTGGGGTAGAAGTTTGAATGAATAAATCAGTCAATTAATTTAAATAATATGAGGCTCCCAATCAATATTATGCCCAGTGTCGACAAAATTCTTAAGATGGGCCTGGGGGTTGCTCATCCCCAGCTAAGGTTGTGTCTAAAGCCACTTTCAGACCTCCTC
>QEPC01014010.1:688718-704130 GCA_003113815.1 Sphenodon punctatus
CCCCCCCCCCCGGTGCATATTCTGGCTGCAGGACGGAATCCATAGCCAGGATATGCGCGGGGTTTTGCCAGTCTGTAAGCCCCCCTGCATGGCTTTACCGGCAAACACCCGCAGAGATACAGAGCAGAATTTCCTGCTCTGTGGGTTTCAGACTGGTGGCACCCCACACACATCCTGGCTGCGCATTCCCTCCCGCAGCTAGAATATGCGTGGGGGAGGTCTGAAAGTGGCCTGAGATTCTGGCTTGACAGGGGGGAAGATTGCTTTCTATCTTTGTGATGGCATGAGGCCTTTTTGCTAAGGATCTTGTAGCCTGAGTTAAGATGATTGTATGTTTGGGAAATTCACAGGGGAAGGAGTGTGGAGCAGCATAGTTGAAGAAGGGGTTGGGGAACGTTTCTCATGTCTTCCACGTTAATGTCTATGTTTCAGGTTTTGTTGATGTCTAGAACTGACATGAAAGAGAAAGCAAACTGTCTTATCTCCCGAAAATTGGTATCTTTGTGTGCATTCTATAGGTGGGTGCTTGGCCATTGTCCAATAGTCATCCATCGGTATGGTAGTGGCTAAATGGGCACGGATGCAGATGCCTACAATTGTTCATTGAGTTCACAGAAACCTGGGATTGTAAGATTGGAAGGGACCTCGAGGGTCACCTAGTCCAGCCCTCTGCTCCAGGGCAGGATATCTTCTACCTATGGCGCAGCAGACAGATGTTTTGTCCAGACAGTCCTTGAACAAGCCTACATGGTTATGTGTACGCACGTGATGTGCCAATGGAAATGTTAAATGACAAGTTAACATACTACATGGCTTACAGAGTCCTTATTATGCCAGCAATTGAAAGGGTGATTTATTGTGTTGTGATATGATCTAGAATAGTTCCACAGCTCAGTGTACCTGGCTACAGCCCTATGAATGTCGTCTTGGTTTAAATGCATGAAACTGCAATGTATAATACAGGGCTGTAGCTTGGAGATCAATGCCATTTCTGATTATAGGAACAAATGAATACATGTTTGATGTGCAACAGAGAGAGATCACAGATGACTCCTTATGTTACGGTGCTGTGGTTTTCATGCAGTGTTTTATGCTGGCTGTCGGACTACAGAGGTGTTGTTCTGGATTTCTCAGTGGTGCAAGAAGGGTTTGCTCCCTGCTGGCTTTTTATTGGTTTCAGTCTTTTTTTGTTCCTAGTGATGTTCTACACTTGCCTGCTATGGGGCTGTAACAGTGCTAACGAGCATCCAAATTTCCATCCGCTTTAGTTCACATGTACACAATCCTTCTGTTTAGCAAGAATGCTTTAGAAATAATTTGCTTTCTTTGGTTTCTCACATATTTTCCCTGTTGCTCCCTCTCCTTTGATGTCCATGAGCTGAATGCAGTTCTGTCTGAGCAGATGTCTCCCTGCAGTTGTAACTTAAATTGAAAAGGGGCTCGTATCTTTTTTCGTCTTCTCTGTAGCTCTTCTCTGACTCATTGACATGCTGGTTCCTTCTTTTAAAACACTCAACTTCCAGCAGGCCTTGAAGCACCTTCATCATGTGGCAAATGTGAAATGGCATGTGACTTTAAAGTGAAAGATTCCATCCCTGTCCTAGCTTTGCTACATCATTACTCTTGTGACATGGTCATCTCTGAATGCTTGCAAATCTCCTTGCGAATCTCCAGACCTGTGGGCTGGGGAAGGCGACGTTGATGACCCAAGCTGTGATAGTTAGATGGTTTCAACAGGCACCTAGCCCACACTGGAATCTCTCCTTGGGACACACAACAACTTTGGTACAAGACAGAACAACCTAGATACGTACAACTTTCTACGCTTTCCAATTAAAAATAGTATGAATTATTTTATTTATTAGGCGTGACCGTAGGCCATTGCCAAAAAACAACAAGAAATCAAGCAAACCAACCAACAAACAAACAAAGGTAATAAATAAGTTAATACAGTTAGTTAAAATATATAAAATTTAAAACATACAATGCTTTCCAAAGAGAGGAGACGCAAGGAAACCCTATTCCTACTTTACACAGCCCCTGACAAGGACAATAACACCTTCTGAACCTGGGTCCAATAGTCATAAATTAACAAGAGCCTTTGACTGTAAAAACAAAGACCTCAAATTAAACACAAGCATCAAAATTTCATCACCTTTCTTGAGATTTCTGGAGACATATCATTCAGAACTATCCCCAGCAGACACCAATCAGACCTCCCCACAAACCTCTCCAAAATTGGGGAGAGGATTTCTGCCCGTAGGTGATCATACAGATGACCGTTAAATAAAATATGCTGCGTGGACTCAGTAGCGAGCATATCAAAAGGACAGAGGCGGTCTCCGTAGTCACTGCCCTGCAGCCGTCCTTCAAACACCTTGGAGGGCAGAGCATTAAAACAAGCAAGAAGAGAAAGTTGTTTTTCCCTAAAAGTGCAAGAAGAACCCAGATAACTTGCCATTTTTCCTGGCATCGGTAGCCACAGTTTGTAGCCAAGCATGTGACCCGACTTTCCGATATTGGCAAGCTCCTCTTGTCTTTCAATATCTTGAAGTCTCAACCGGATCTCAGCTTTAACAACAGTTATGCTTTTATTGCTAAAATAATTGGCTGAGAACCCCAAGTGAAGTAAGCGCTTATCAATTGCCTTGAACCAAGAATTCTTATAGCCATCTTCAAACAGAAGTTGTACTGAGCCAAAGTTAAAGGTCTCACTCATCCGGAGCCAAAATTTTAGGGCAAGCTCCCAAACCAGTGAAGCCCAGCTCCTTTGACTGCACTGTAGTCTAATAGCAGCCGAGGGAGTGCCATTTGGGATTTTTAACAGAAATTTAAGGTAATGGACCTGTATCACATTTAGATCTTTACCGATAAGAGGGGCCCAAATTTCTGCTCCATATAAGAAGGAAGCCTTGACCTTGCCGTTAAAACCCCCCACTGCAAGGTCAATCCTCCTCCTCCCTTGGCCTGAGAAGAATCTTAGAATAGCTTGCGAGGCTCCCTAAAAATGGTATGAGCTTTACCTAACATAAGACAATTTCAAAATATTTATTTATTTAATAACTTCTATCCCGCTTCCTCCAGTCTTACGGCAACTCGGGGCAGCTCACAAAACATTTAAAAACAATATATTAAAAATACATGGAAGGGTTACTAAAACAATAAAAACAACAACGTAAAGAGGTAAAATCACTGACAAAAACCCCACCCTCACTTCCTCCCTCCCCCAAAGACCCGGACGAACAGCCAGGTCTTACAGGCTCGACGAAAGGCCAACAGGCTGGGAGCCAGGCAAGCTTTCTCTGGGACGGAGTTCCACAGCTGTGGTGCGGCCACTGAGAATGCCCTCTCCATCGTGGTCCCCCAGTTCACCTGTGGGACCTCCAAGAAGGTGCCCCTGGTAGACTTCAGAGGTCGCGCCATAGCCCGAGGAGTGAGGTAGTCTCTCAGATAGGAGGGGCCCAGACCGTGTAGGGCTTTAAAGGTCAAAACCAGCACCTTGAATTGGGCCTGGAACGCTATAGGCAGCCAGTACAGAGCCCAGAGCACTGGTGTAATGTGCTCTCTACGGCCTGTCCCTGTCAGACGGGCTGCCGTGTTCTGCACCAGCTGCAGCCTCCAAGTCGTCACCAAGGGTAGCCCCACGTAGAGCGCGTTGCAGTAATCCAGCCTTGATGGGTGAAAATAAATGTGCACCGCTGGCTATGTGCTTTGGGGGGGGGGGCAGTCCTGGTGGAGTCAAGTTGGGACACAGATCAAATATGCACCTGGCCATAAAGCCCTCCCCCAGTGAGGGAACAGAACAAACACTTGGCCGAGTGGCCCTGCCTCTGCCATGACAGGCAGTCATGGCGACTTCTGATCCTCAGCGGGAGATGAGGCTACAAACAGACACATGGGCCTGCTATGGCTCATGTTGGCCTGCCTGGATGGCCCTTTACCTAGACTGTGGGCCTGGGATCTTGAAGAATTTGTGGTGGATTTGAAGAATTTGGTTTCACTGGTTGCAGAATTTAAGATTTTTGCTGCACCGTTGTCTATGCCTTCGTAACCTTGAGGATCCATTGCTGCCCCTGGATTGCCAGGTTGCGGCGGTTGCCAGGAGTGCTTTTTCACTAACTGCATCTGGTGAGAAGGCTGCACCGTTGTCTATGCCTTCATAACCTTGAGGCTAGACTACTACAGTGCACTGCCCTTGATGACTACTTGGAAGCTGCAGTTATTATTATTATTAACAAACATTTACATAGCGCCAGCAGTGTACCTGGGTGCAGAACATGGTGGCCATCTTCTGTCGGGGGTGGATTGCCAGGCACACATTACATATGTGCTCCAGCATCTGCACTGGCTACCAATAGCTTTCCGGGCACAATTCAGGATGCTAATGCTTGCGGTGAATTTGCAGAACTGGGCAGCAGTGCTTACAGTAAATTTGTAGAACTGGCCATTGCTGAATGCAGAATTTAATTTTTTTTTAGTGCATTCAACTTGGGTCCCTGCAAATACCCTTCCCTTATAACATTCCCCAATGTCAAGGGCATCTGCTGTCGCACTATTACGTGAATAACACGTAGCTTTGGGGTCCCGTTAGTATCCTTGGGACTTCTGGGTACCTGGGATATACAAGATGGATCAGCTATCTTTGGCTAGCCAGAAGTCATTCATATTGTTTTGCCTGTTCTCACTGCAGAATCGAGAAGCAACGTTGGCAGTCAGAGAACGTTAGTTGTTGGGTTGTTGTTGTTTTTTAGCTACATAAAAAGGCATGGTTTGAGAGAGAGACAATGCGATTAGAACAGGGCTAAGTGAAGTGGTTGGTTCAGTTATGGCTTGGGGGTCTGGCAGAGGTCTGGGTCAGTTATTTCATCCACATCAGCACACCCATCTCATTGCAAAAACCCACTTGAAAGAAACCAGCTGTTGAGTCTTTGGAAAGAATCCAGATCTCAAATGAATCTCTAAGGATGTCAGAGGAAAAACTTTCCAGCCACTTTCCCAGCAGGAATGAAGCAAGTGACTCACAGAATCCCAGGTGAAGAAACCTCCTACGAATGCCTGGAATCTCTTTTTCTCCTAGTTTAGTGGAGAACTATTCAAGGGAATGAGGAATCACTGCAAAAAGAGTCAAGAAACATAGACAGATGGTGAGCTGGAGCCAAAGACGCATAGTGGGAACCTCCTGCTGACAGGATCCCACGCTATGTTCAAGCTAGTAGAAAGACTGGGTACAGTTCTACTTGTCCTTGTCACGTTCCCGTGCAGTCTTTCTCCCTGGGCATGATTGCTTGGTTTGATAATTTTAATGACTGAAAAGTTTAGAGCTCCAATTTTGTGTTTCACTGCAACAAGAAAGGTACTTAAATTGCACCTAAGTTACTCTCAGATTGCTGGAGTTAATGACTTGATTTCCTCGTGATCAGAAAGGCTTTCGAATAGAAATTTGCTGTTAGTTGCAGAAAAAGACATTGGCTGCAATCTTCAAACCACTTATTCCAGAGCATTGCCATTGAAGACCAGTGGAGTAAGTAGTTTGAGGATTTCAGCCATTGTGTTTAATTGGGAGCAGGTTTAAAGCAACAGGAAGTACTTTTTACTCTGCTTATAGTTAGCCTGTTGGACTTGTTGCCAGAAGGTGTTGTGTGGGTTGATAGGGTAACTGGGTTACAAAAAGAATTGGGTATATTCTTGGAGGATAAGTCCATAAATCGCTATTAGTTAAGTTGGTCGGGGATGAGCCGTGACTTTCAGGGGCTTGGAGTGAATAGCAGGAAATGGAGCACGCCATTATGACCTCTTATGCACTTCTCCTGCTATGGGATCGATGATTGTCAAATACAATACAGTTACAAAACAAACTGAATTTATTACAAGAACAACACACTATGGTTTCTGTTCTTGGTAGTATTTACAACTACGCACACACACGATCATACAATAGTTCCCAGATAAAGGTATCTTATGCATCCAAGGCTGGACGAATCCTGAAGTACACAGGCTGGTTCAGGGAAAGTCAGGAGAGGGCCCTTGGTGATGCTGGAGAGAAGGGTGCTGTTCCTTGAGTTCGTTGAGATGGAAGGGGCAAAGACCACAGTACTCACTGTGCAAAACGATAGTGGACTTAAACTCTAAACCAAAGCATGCTGGTTCTGGTTGTGCTTATATACAGTTCTTGGGCCATGCAAGCCACTGAGAACTGTCCAGTCATGTTGCTGAGGTCAACAGTTCTTTTGGTGCATGATAATGGTGGTCGTCTTGAGAAAGGCTGAGCCTCCCAGCTCCCAGTCCTCTGAGCACATTAGCATCTTATCCTGGCACGTTGTTCTTTCCTGACCCTGAGATGGCCCTCATCAAGACCGAATGGTTCTGGGCATCTCCTAGGTGTCAGGATACTTATCAATTGTTGGTAGTTTCTGGTTCTGAGGTTTGTTGTGACACAGCAGTCTTGTTAATGGATTCTGTCCAGGACCTGGCTGGGGCTAGACTACTCAGTTGTCCATGGATGGCAGGATGTTCTTTAGTATGCTGATGTGGGAAATACCTGAGTTAGGACAGTCTCTTGCCTCCTCACAATCTCTGGCAATACTGAACACAGGACAATCCCTGACCTCCTCTCTCCTTGCCCTTTAGCAGTTTTTAATAGAGTTGCAAAGTCTGCTCTCTTCATAATGCGGTTTGTAGCCTTTGGGCCTAGCTCCCTTCTATCAGCCTTTCTTCATGGCAGGACAACGTAAGATATTAATATAAAAACAGATTCCATTGCTATGCTCTGAAGCAACCGAAATTGGCTACTATCAGAGACAAGTCAACAGTTGATGGCTAGATGGATAATTAATCTGATCCAGTATGACAGTCCTTATTTTCTTACATTATTTGAAAAATGGGTATAGTTGGTCAGATGATGTGGAGCCCTTTTGAATTACTTCAGCTACGTCCGTGGTTTCCAAGCATAGGTGCAGTAACTGTGCTAAAGGCATTCCTTCTGCAGTGATGAGTATGATAGGGATACACTAACAAGATGAATTATGTTGTATGTACTTTGTAGGTTTGGAGAACAGGTTAATAAAGAATAACTATCATTCCCTGACAGGCATTTTCAAAGGGGAAAAAAGGCATTTCCAGTCTTTAGTTCAGTAATTCCAAAATTGTTTCCCTGTGTGATCCCATTTTGAGACTTAAATATTCTATGACCCCAGACAGCAACAAAGATATGCAAAATGTAGTGAATATCAGTTGGAATAGTGACCCCATCCATAGATGACATGACCCCACTTGGCATCCTGGCCCATAATTTGCCTTTGCTCCTTTCAAATTAGGTGTCTTTAAAATAGTCAAGATATTTTCCAAGTTGTGGATTTGTTGAGACGGGAATTTTACTCTGTGGATATGAAATAATTTCATTTTTAATTGTCATCATTCAGATACAGGTTCTGTCAAATTATTATATTAATAAAAGAGAGTGAGTTGTTTCATTTCCTTCCCAATGGTATCAAGCAGAATGAAAACAAGTTTTTCTTTGTTTTGTTTTTGACATGGCTGCGTGACCTGGCAGGGGTTCACGGGACTGCCCTTGAGTGGTTCTGTGCATTCCTGGCTAGGAGAACCCAGAAGGTGGTGATGGGTGGTGGCTCATCGTCCCTTCGGGAGCTCTCTTGTGGGGCCTCACAGAGTTCCGTCTTATCCCCACTCCTGTTCAATGTGTATCTGAAGCCCCTTGGTAAATTTGTATGGAGATTTGGAGTGAACTGCCGTCAGTACGCTGATGACATACAACTCATCTCTTTTTTTCATCTGACCCAGGTCCTGCAGTCTCGGTGCTTACCCAGTGCCAGACTGCCATTGGGGACTGGATGTGGGTAAGCCGAGTGAAGCTGAATCCAGACAATACCGAAGTGGTGATGGTTGGCTAGCTTTGTGACCTGTGAGACATTGGGGCCCCTCTTATGATGGGGTCCAGCTTCCTTTGGCCACTCACGTTCGCAGCTGTATGGTGCTCTTGGATCCATTGCTGCGCTTGGATTGCCAGGGTGCAGCGGTGGCCAGAAGCACCTTTCACCAATTACATCTGGTGGGAAGGCTGCGACCTTTGTTATCAGGTTTGGATTTGGCCACCATCATCCATGCCTTCATAACCTTTGAGGCTAGACTACTGCAATGCGCTCTATGTGGGACTGCCTTGATGTCTGTTTGGAAGCTGCAGCTGGTGTAGAAGATGGTGGCCCGCCTGCTGTCGGGGGCAGGTTGCCAGGAGCACATTACACCTGTTCTCCAGTGTCTGCACTGGCTGTTGATAGCTTTCTGGGCACAATTCAAGGTGCTGGTTTTGACCTATAAAGCCCTAAATGTTTGGGCCCCAGGTATCTGACAGACTACCTCCTCCCTTACGTCCTGTCGCGGTCTCTGAGGTCAGCCAGGAGGCACCCTCTTACAGCTACCATCTGCTCATGAAGTTTGTTCAGCTAGGGCACGCAGAGACGTTCTCAGTGGCTGTCCCGTGATTACAGACCTCCCTCCGCTTGGAGGTTTGTTTGAGGCTGCTTTTAAACGAGGAGCGCTGAAGCGCCTCCTCAACGCCGCATTAAAGCAAAGCCGCTGGAAGTGACGTTCTCCCCGTTGCCGGCGGCGGCGGCTGGAGACACGGGGCTTTGGAGCGGCGCGTTCTTAAGCCAGATAATTGAAGTCTTAAGAACGCGCCGCTCCAAAGCCCTGTGTCTCCAGCCGCCGCCGGCTGGAGAACGTCACTTCCGGCGGCTTTCCTTTAATGCGGCGTTGAGGAGGCGCTTCAGCGCTCCTCGTTTAAAAGCAGTGTCAGTCTGTGTCTGTTCATTTTCCTGAAACATTCTAAGATCTTTTTATTTGGCCAGGTGTTTGGCAGGCAGATAAGGTTGGGTGGGTGTTGGGTGTGTGTAAGGGGAGTTTAAGATGGTTTTTATTGGCTGTAAGTCACCTTGATGGGGAAGGGTAGCATATATATATTTAAATAAATAAATAGTCCCAGCTCTCTGACTCATTGTGTGTCTGTTCTAGTTGTAAAATGGGGGAAATGATACTCAGGAGCACTTGAGCCAATGTAGCCTAGTTAATAAGGTGTTGGGCCTGGGAGACCAGGGTTCAAATCCTATTTTAGCTCTGAACTCAATGGGTGGCCTTGGGTAAGTCACTATCTCTCAGTCTCAGTTCCCCATCTGTAAAACGGGAATAATAAAGACCCACAGGATTGTTGGGAGGGTGAACTAGTAAGGGTTGTAAAGCACTTTAAAAATTGAAAATGCTGTAATAATTGTTCTTCAAATAATAATTTGCACTTCTGATTAATTCAAAACACAATGCATGCATAAATTGTGAGTTTCACAGTCCTCCCTAAGAGACAGGGAAATTATTATATATCTTTATTACAGATGAGGAAACTGAGCCAAACTGATTTATCCTAGTTAACGCAAATTTGTGACAGAGCCAGGAACTGAACCTAGATTCAGTGCGCAGTCATTTGTTTTAACTAGTAGTACATCCTTCCTAATGTATCACAAAAGCTGAAAATAATCCAGCAGGCTTTTAGCTCATTGTTTAATTCTGTTCATCAGACACAGTAGGAATTTCCAGGGTCCTGTGTGAGAGAGTTAAGCCCATGTAGACAGGTGATCAAATATTCTCAGGAACTGGAGTGAGCAGAAGAGAGGCTTATACCAATTCTGCAGCTGCTTGGGTAGATGTCCCAGGATCCTGACAGTCTTTGGGTTCAGCTAGGCAGCTGCTGTTGCTTCTTTCTGCTTCTTGGGGACCTCAGTCAAATACTGGTAAACATAAACAGTCATTGCTGTGCTCTTTTCCTGAATGTTGTGTGGAAATGTGGGTAGAAGGTCATAACAAACAAGTGCGTCTCTTTTGATTTCTGCCAGAGGATGCTGGAGTTGCTGTGACAGGGCAAGCTTTCCTTGTTCCCGCCAGGATCCTGGAGAGAGGGTTAACCCAGGACGTGCAGGGCCAGGAATAAATGCACTTAAAAAGTTAATGTAAATAATCACTACTGAAGGAAACAAATGGCACAATTCCATTATTTGCAACCATTCCCTCCTCACTTCGCTACTTTGTCCTGCCCAGGAGCAGGAGCAGGCATGACACAGATTAAGATCTTTGAGTGCCCAATGCTGTGCAGAAGGGTATTATGGCTAATGGATAGAGCACTGGACTTCAACTCAGAAGACCTAGGTTCAGTTTCCGTTTGTGGCACTTGATTGTTTTGTGGCCTTGGGCAAACCAATTTACCTCATGTGCCTCAGTTTCCCTATCTGTAAAATGATACGTGCTGAACTCTGGATTTTAAATTGCCTCAAAGTCTATGGACAATAAGTACTATGTAAAAAGTTGTTATATTATTAGCGCTGGAAGAGTGGATCATTCCCACATTCCTCAGACAGTGCAGAAATAACAGGGATGTCCCACAGGTGGGTGAAGTAAGAAGGGAAGTCTCAGACCTGCCTTTTTTCACTTAAAAGGCAAACGCTTCCTGGCCCAGGATCTTCCCTACACAACTTGCAGTGCTCAGTGCCTGCCAGCAGAGTGTGCAACTGTACCCTGTACAGGAACCTTGGTGGTGTCCATTCTCGCCTATATTCACAAACCGGCCATAAGGCTCAGTGAAGCACAGAAGTTCACCTTTGCATGAACAGCAGGGCATTTTGTCCATAATAGCTGGGTTACAACCACTCAAAGGAATATTAATGTTTCAAACCTGCAACCTCGTGCATGGGGTGGAAAGTGGAGGCCCTTGCTCTCAGAGCCCCACTTTCTATAGAGTATAGATCCAGTTACACAGATGTCATTGAAGGAGCAAGACCATTTAAATGACTGAGGCTGTATTGGGATTTTAGATTTTCAGTCATGGAGGCATTCAGCTCTTGGAAGAATGTAGTTTTACAAAAACTATATTAGGCCTCAGCTTTCACTTGGGATCTTCCCTTTAAGCTGCTGTGAGATATTGGCATTGTTTTGTTTTCAGGTGTTTAGGATCTTTGTGTTCATGTACCATTCAGATAAGAGAACCTTCTGATTTCAAAGGGCTAAATTTTGCTGACACAACACTTCCTTGTTTCTGTTCCAGCCAATTAATGTTATTTCTTTGTATTATTTCTGTAGGTTTCATTAAATACTGTAGCCAGAGTTTTCCCTGGCTTCATTCTGCCCTGGTGTTCTGGTAACAGTATCAAGCTGTTGATAGAGAATTTCCTCTCTAGTGGTCTAGGCCCTACTTATCTGAGCAATCGCGTCTGCCCCCTGTGGTTGTCTGGGGGTGCCTTCCTGGAAGTCCTGCATTATCGGCAGGTTGGAGAGACAGGAGGGCAGCTGCCCCATCGCTTTGGAACTCCCTTCTGGTGGAGGTTCTCCTCAGCACAAATCTCCTCGCCTTCCAACGAAATTGTAAGACCTGGCTTTTCTGCCAGGTGTTTGGCGAGGGAGGAGGGGAAGGAAGGAGTGTGGCGGGGTAAAATTGTGGTTTTGCAGTATGGGTTTTTATTGTTTTTCCTCATGATTAGAGTTTTGTATATTTTTAGATATGTATATTGTGTTTTAAGGATGCATTGTGTGAGCCGCCCTGAGTTGCCTGTGGCAAGGGGGGGTGGGGGGGATAAAAATGCAAACCTAAATAAATAATGTAGGAGGTGATACTGCCATTTTCGCAAGCTCAGTGTATGCCAGGGCTATAGACAGAGTGGCCACAGCTGTTCTCAAAGTGAGGAACTGCTGCTGGATCATATGAAGGGGCTTA
The DNA here is from genome assembly GCA_003113815.1 of Sphenodon punctatus. NCBI lineage: Eukaryota > Metazoa > Chordata > Lepidosauria > Sphenodontia > Sphenodontidae > Sphenodon > Sphenodon punctatus. The sequence goes on from QEPC01014010.1 coordinate 700,480, forward strand.
ATGGGCATGTGATAGGCAGAGATTGCGTATTTCTTTGAAACTCAGTTGTGTTCTCAGTGGGGATATGAAGAGGTTTCTTTCAAGGCAGATGGGTAAGACCGTAGTGGCATTCCAGAAACCATTTACTCTAGAGCAGTCCCACTGAAATTAGTGGGATTACTCCACAGTAAGTTGTCTGAAGACTGCAACCTTAGTCACATAAATAGGTTTGGCTGGAGGCTGGTCCCATTGATGTCATTTGGTGTTTTTGTCGTTTGGTCCAGTAGCACACAGATGCCCTGTTCTCATGTTTTTCCCCCTCTGCTGTGTGAAAAACAGCTTGGTACATTACAGGTGAATCTGCATTCACGCATTCTCCAGACAGACATCCCTAGTAAGAGACCAAGGATGGTCAAAGTGATAGTGAGCTAAGAGACCTTTAGGGTGCATGTATAATTCTAGAAAGTTCCCAAGGGATTAGGGATTGAGTTGTCAGCATGGTTATCTCATATTGGCAGGTAGGTGAGTGCTTGGAATCAACCTATAGTTACTTCTATGATCCACTGGATCTGTTGAGAGAACATTAGCAGGAAGGCCAACTAGAAGAATAAGTAAAGCATAGCAAAATGAAACTCGTAGCTGCACCTGAACAAAGGAGAAGGAGAAAAGAACCGCTGCTGCTCCACTTCCAGCCAGCCGGTGCCCCAGGCAACACCAGAGAGTTGGGGGTGCCAACCTAGAGCATCGGGCGATTGCCCACAGCTATATGGTTTTGGGGAGCTGCCGCGTGGGTGGACCTGACAGCATCAGATGGGCAGCTGGTTTGGTCTGGTGCTCCAGGATGTTCCAGAGCACTAGCAGCAGGGCTTGGCTGCTCCACTTCAGCATCTGGCGGGGGTGTCCTAAGATGGACGGGCCATCCAGTGGTGAAGCAGGCTAGTGCAGCCAGCACTGGGCAGCCCATCCATCTGAAAACGCCCAGAGTCACAAGTCAACAACTAACTATCAGCTCATTGGTGCAGTGCAGCTACTCCCACAACAGCAGCATCCCCTTGATCAGCAACTTGGTGGCAGGCAGTGTTAGTTTGCCAGGACCTCAGCAAACTGCCTCTTAGGTGGCATTCAGATGTTCAGTTTGTGTCCAGATTTTACAAAATTCGAATGTTTCTTGCATGTCTGAAGTCCCTAATTCTAAACATTGTCGTCAATATCGCACTTAAGTAATCCGCAGTTCATAGCTAGTTAAACCTACCTTTATGCTGTCTGATTGAAATAAATCCGCTCTGTACAGCAGTGTGAAAGCGACATTGTATTCGGTATTAAGTGGTGCGAAATATTTCCTGCATGTGAAGGCAACTGTGCTTCCAAGTGCGCTGGGGCCCCACATTTGCATGACTGGGCAGCAGGCTGAAGCCAGCTTCTCCCCCAATAAGTTCTTCTGCCTCCTAGTAGTGCTCCAGCAGCAGCAGCACCACCGATCCTGGGAGATAATGCTGTTTGTTTACAATCAACTCCTCCCCATGTGCTGATCAGAAGGTTGCTACCTTGCAAAGAAGGTTCTTTGAGATGGCACCTAACATTCTCACACTGGGTTCTGCATGCTCACCCTATTCAGATAATAGACCACATGATGGTCTAGAGCTCCTCTAGTATAAAAAGCACTCTCCCCCTCAGAATGACAGTTCCTTCCAACTCTTTGTAGGCATATAAGCCACCCCGGACTGCTTTGCAGGAGGGGTGGGGTATAAATCTCCGAAATAAATAAATAAAATAAGAAAAAAATCCCCTGAGGAGCTGGAAAGGGGTGTTGTGGTTCGGAGCCATCTCAAAGAACCTTGTTTACAAGGTAGCAACCTTCTGTAATGGAACCGCACTGAACAGGCGGGTAAGAGCATGCTCCAAGAAGGTCTGAATGCGTTATTTTGCTGTAGGAAACAACGGTATGGCATGCATGTGAATGCAACTGACATTGTTAACAGCAAACTAGAGAAAAACAATTTTTTAAAAATCCAGATAATTGCTGCATGCGTGAATGCAGCAATTCAGCCTCAGTTCATGGAAAGAAGGTCTAATTGCCAAGTGCCAAGCAAAATCTTTCTTCTATAAAATAACTTCTGCTTTCCTGAGGCAGATTAAAGGTATCTCTTCCTGGCCCACGTTTGCTAGATTTTTCCATTATTGCTGTGGGCTGCACCCACACAACCTGACGTTAGTCCAGTGCAGGGTAGATTCTGTTACCGGGACGGATAATTTCATTGTACTTTTACACTTTAGAAGTAAATAACGTTTCTCTTAGCAATGCATTTGGGCCCCACCTGGATAAAGGAAAGTTTTTGTTCCATGTACGTGCAGAAGTTGGAACTGGCCAGAGACAGTAATACTGAACTGAGGATTCATTTTGCAAACTGACTCCAAAGCTATCTGGCTGCACTTGGCAGCTGTTCTTTTGCAGGACTGGGGTGAGCACGACTAGTGGTCAGCATTCAGGAGTAGGAATCGTGGCTCCTGGGTTCTGTGGCTGGTTGCAGCAGGGAGTGTGTCTAGCGGTCAGAGAAGGGAATCGGAGTCTGAGCAGCAGGATTTTGGGGTTGCTGTCTAGCCTATGCTCAGTGTGGTGCCTTAGCACCTTACATGGTTTTGAAATGGACTCTGGGCAAGTTGCTTAACCATTCTGTTTCTGCTTCCCCATCAGTAAGTAGGAATAATAATACCCTGTACTAGTTAGTGCCACAGGTTCCCTTTCCTACCCACAACTGAAGAGCAAGCTACAGCAATCAGTAACTTTCTCTTAACTACCAAGTGGGTTGTGATGCCACTTTGATACAAACGTTAGAGCATGAGGAAGGAATCCCTCTTGTTTAGATCTTGCTGACCAGATTTTTTTGGGGTGGGGTGTGGGGTGGTGTCACTATTTTCAAATCAAAACTGAAACTTCCCTAGGAATTTCCAATTTGAATTTCTAAACAAAACGCTGAAACTTCTGTTGACGTTAACAAAAACAAAATTGTAACTTTTAAAATGAAATTTCTTGTTAAAATTAAAATGTAATCCCAGGTTTTGAGCCTGTTTTCAGTGTGGCTGGGCTGGAGGAGGGAGTATTTGGTGCTTAAAAGTCTCCTTCACCACTTGCTGCTGCAGGATCCTTGTCCCAATGGAAGGGATAAAAACTGGGACGCCTGCTCCTTTGAGGTGACAATAAAATGGAGTGTGTGTAGTTGTTTTATTACGAGGCACTTGGCCATAGCATCAAATAATACATAAAGAAAAAACAAAATCCCCACATGGAGATAAAATTACAATTTCAGGCAATAACTTAAAAACTAATATAAAAGAATAAAAGATAATAGGTACCGATATATACAATCATGTCTTAAAAACTTGGCAAATAACAGAACAAGAGATCGTCCCTTCTGTTTTGCAGTCTGGAATTTCTAAATAGGGAACTATAATTATGTCCAAAGATTATTATTATTATTAACAAACATTTATATAGTGCCAGCAGTGTACCTGGCACTTTACAAAGTAATAAAATAAGGTTATATTCGTAACACTCTTTTACTCCACCTGATTTTTACTCTGGAGTTGCTAGTAACAGATAAATAACCCTCTATGCAAATTACGGTAATACTATCTCAGACATAGCTTTGAAATTCAGGAAATTGTCCCTGAAAT
>QEPC01014010.1:704563-724448 GCA_003113815.1 Sphenodon punctatus
CTTACTCTTTTTTTAAACAAAAAGCCAGGCTGGGCAGGGTGGGTGGGGGGTGTCCCCCCTTCCACCCGCGCAGCCTGGGAGGGGGAGGGAATTTAATTTATTTCATTGGTTTCAATGGGGACACAGCGCCCCATTGAAACCAATGAAATAAATTCGGTACCGGTATACCGGATTTAAACCGGGAATCCGGTTTTCGGGGAACCGGTAACCGGTAAATCCGGTAACCGGTAATGGGCCCGGGGTCCCACCACTAGTAATACGGGAGGGAAGGGCGTTCACACGAGCCTTAAAAATAAGGCGTTTGGCCCTCGTAGATATGGGGACTTTGAGATATTTAGGTATAGAGCCCTGTGTGGGAGCCCAGCTAAGATATAGACGAATATGTGGGGAGGCCCTTATACTACCCATCTCAAGCTGCATATCTATATCTTCCATTCTAGTACGGACCTCTTTCCAGACAGCAGCTAACGGTTTGTGAGCTAAAATGGAGTGTGTGAGAGAGAATGATACCATTTGTAATAAAATTTTCCATTACAAACTCGTTCTCCTTTTCACTGGGTATTCCCCTTTTAGCCACCCCACCAAGGCTGCCTCCCTTGCAGCTCATGGACAGGCAGCTAATACCACACTGATGCTCAATCTTTGTGATGCTCAAATGTAATTTCCCAGGACCTTCTCCCCACCCCATAACTAAAGTTTAATTCCTTACAAACTATTAAATTTCCCTATTAGGAGACTTTTATGGTGTTTGGATAATAAACTTCCTGTGGGTCACTGAATACAGAAAAAGAAACAGCTTTTTTACGTCTGGATAGCCCTGTCCAGCTGTTGTTTCTCTCTTTCCAATTAGTTAGTGGAGCTTGCACAGTGAGTGGTGATGAGTTGTGTGCAGACTGCTACTTCACTGCTGGCCCTTTTGCTTTCTGTAGACTTTGCTTGCTCAAAGTTTCTGATGTATCCTCACTTATTGGCTGGATCTCCCCAAATGGGCAGGATGTCCCATTTATGACTTTATCTCTAGGACACTGTTGATAATCTAATGCAGGTGTTCCACAAGGATTAGGCTGGAGTTGGAGGTGCTGCTCTTTTCTGTCTCCATTTTGATGATGGAGGTTGGCTGTTTTTCTGCATTGAATAAAGCTTGTAGGTGGCTTTCCCGAGCAGCCAAAATCCAAGTGCCTTGTTCTAGTCTTAGGATAAGATGTAGCAGAGGTATGCATGGTCATGGTGAGGCTTCTGTTTCAGAGGAATGGTTGTGTTTGCACTCTTTTCACCAGCTGAAGGTGATAAAAGGCATTTCTGACCACAGCTACCATCTGAAAACTCAGCAGAAGCCTGATAGGATTTGAGAAATGAACCCTAGTTGATGCTAATTCTCCACTCCCTAAAGCACCCACTTCCTGTTGGTGTATGCAACATCCATAAGTTAATGCCTGCTGCATTAAGAACAGTAATTTACTATAGAGCCACCAGATGGCGCTGCTAAATTTGTGTGTCCATGAAAGGGAGATGGGGTTTTTAGTTGAATTCCTTTGTGTAACCACTCCTCCTTCCCTTCTCTCTCATTGTCTCAGTCTCCATTTTGTCTTACTACTAGTTAGATGTATCTAAGGATTTGTGCCTAAGAAAGCTTAAGTAAAGTTCTGTTGTTAAACCTTCAGCTGCATTTGTCCTTACTGATAGCGAATCAGTTATTACTCTGCAACACTTCCCTCTTATCAGACCTGAGCATAAGTCAACTAGTTTTCATCCAGGTTGTGGCCTCCGCTAGAAACCGGAAGAAGAGGGAAATAGTGTAATCCAGACTCAATGGACAGAAGATGCTGAGATGAATATTCTCAGGATACAGAGAACTCTGAATCCCATAATATCTAACAATGTACCCTAGGGGCCTTACAAACACATTGAACATTAAGGGGCAATGGGTGTCCCTGTTGGTCTCCAGTCCATACAGGAATGGCCTTGGGAGAGAAAAGTGAAGTCTATGCATCTTCTGAGATCTTTCAGAAGGAAACTTTTTAAGAGATGGGCCTGATTTGTTCTTGTTGTTGTGTGCTTGTTTATTTTACACTTGTGAAAGTGGGTGAGAAATGCTACCATATGGACCCATTTCATCCACCCCATGTATATATTACAAAGACAGTACTGCCTCTTGATCAGTGGTACTGAAGGCCACTTGTAGGCCTAATATGATCCTGCCTTCTGTTCTCTGTCCTGAACAGAATCATTCTTTATAGAGCTGCCGCTAGCTGGTTACTGCATCACACTCGGACATCGACTTGTTGACTGTTAGGATTTAACTACTGTTGCTGGAAGTACAGGTATTGCATAGGGTTATATGCTTAAGAGTAGCTGCCCTCCCTCTTTCCTATGGTTTCTGCAGCTCTGACAGTTGGGAAAGGTCTGTGACAGTCACTGTTATGTTAGGGCAGTCACTTAAGGAGACAATTAGGCTCGGTGATCTTCATATTAAAGGGTATGGTAGTACTGGCTGTGTGGCTTGCATGCCCTCTCTGTTGAGGCTATCCCATAGTTGGCATTGACTATACAATGACTTAGGAGTGATGACATGGTGGAAAGAGATGCATTAAAAATAGCATGGTCCGTGGATAATTCCCCCTCTCTCCCTGCTAGTGGCATCTGGGCTTGCAGACATTGCTTGGATTCTTTGCAATCCCGGGATTCAAAATAAACCGGAGCTGGATTCTGCACAGAAACATAAGAGCTGCCTGTATGACTGCTAGATTTGGTGAACAGGAAGAAGCTGATAAGATGTTTCTTGTGCATGGAGTAGCTCTTGATCCCTCGATAACATGTTCTTTCCTCCTGTGTGCGTGCATGTTTAAATATACTTAGGGAAGAATAAATTATACCCAATTGCCTGACATCAAGTTACATTCTTATGGAGAGACTCTGGTGACACTAACCTCTACTAGCAAAGGATTATACAGCAGGGAAGGAAGAAAAAGGCTTTTTAGAGGGAGAGTTTGTGTCTATTTTGTTTTAAGATATGTAAAAAAACATTGCTGTACAATGTGGGGCATACCTCTGTGTCCCTCCCCCTGCCCCCAGGGAAAGGCAGACTGTATCAGGTGAGGGGGCATTGTTTCAGGAAAAGAACATTTAAAAAAAAATGCTGCACACATCCTTGCCTCTTTTATATGTATTTATTAACCACCAATGACATTCACCAGCCAAAATTCTATATTCCAGAAGTAGGCAACCTAGGGTCACTTTGGCAATCTCCCAAACTCAGCTGCTCAGAGCTGAAGGAGTTATGGTGGTAGTGGCAGCAGCAAAGGTGTGTGTGTGTGTGGGGGGGGGGTTGGGGGTGGTAGTAGAGAGGAGTGCAAAGAGGAGAGAGTACACAAGAAGGAGCAAACAAACTTGCTTGAACCTGTGCTGCATTAACTGCATAGTGAAAGTGGCATGGTGGGTTTTCTTTAAAGCATCAAATATGTGGGGTGGAAGGCACTGTAAAAAGCAGAGCTGGGTCTAAAGGGAAAACACAGGTCTGACAAGTATTCTGCTACTTCCTAGCCATAGTTCCCTTGGTAATGCAAGTCAGGAGGAGAGCATTCTAACCCTTCCCTCCCAACCCCAATCAGAAAACTAGATGGAGAGAGCAATATCATTTCACAGATGAGCGATCAAAGAGTTGTCAGCTGGTACCAGCTTTTTGTCACTGCAAAGTATTCTCGGCCCTCAGTCACAACCTTAGTGGAGTCTGTTGAATTTGGCTAGGGGATCTGAACGCTGCTGAAGTTTTGTTCGAAATTGGAGACTGAGGGGAATGGATTCTGGGTGGCAGAGATTAAGGACTATATGATTCCTTGTAAGACTCATAGACTATGATTCACAAACCACTTACTCTAGAGTAGATCAGCCTCTAGAGTGGAACGAAGCAGCCTCCAGCAGGCAGAGTTGCTTGCTTCTACTGCTGCTTTATTAGGTGGTCTGAAATGCTCCAAAAAATAATTTATGCCTGCAAAAAAGGAAGGTTCATAGCAGAAAAAACACCGTTCGGGTTCCAGCTGAAGCAGCCAGTCGCTTAAGAACCTAGGAGAGCCATCCAAGACCCACAGCATCATTTCAAGACTTTGCTTAATACTGTCATATACAGTGAAATGTGCATAATCTTCTTCTGTTTCTACCAGAAAATGAGTGGATCATGTTATGAATTTCCAAAATCCCAGAATATTAATATAGCACAGGCAAACTGGAGAAGAGCCCAAAGAAGCCTCATTCTTCCTCTATAGTTGTCAAATGACCTCACTGTGGTTTTGACTCTGCTGGCTATCATGAGAGCAGGGATCCAAGATTTCTCTTGGAGGAGATTCACCTCACTATTAAGCATGCATGTTTTTCTCAGGATGCCTTGCTTTATGGTTTTAACAGATTCTGACATGCTTGCCACAGGAGAGAGTGAATCTAGAGCGGTCTCTGGAATACACTATGACTTCATGCTTGCAGGAGGTGCCACTGGTCAAATGAAATGAAAGACGGGAAATGGCTTTCAGAGCTAGGATGGCATATATTACTGGGAAAGCGCTCCTCTTCCTGATGAGCAAGCTGTAGTTCTCTGACTGTAGCTTCAGTATTACACACACCACTTCGCATATTGGCACATTGGTGGTTACGCTAACAATTGCATTGGTGCATTCAGACTAATGGGCACACATACGTGCTTGCAGACCAATATACACACTTCTGTGTTAGGAAACATGCACAAACTCTTCTCTGCTTGCGCAGCTACACAAACACTCACCATCTTAGAAGCACATACATGCATTCAGCTCTTTTTACAGCTGGGACATAACTGCTTTAAGCAGAGATCCGAAGCTTTAGAAAATATTTTGATTATATTTTGCTTTTGCAAAAAGCACTGAATCAGCCATTCCAATCTCTTGTGAAATGTAGCTGCACAATGATGTTCTGGCTGTGAAATATGAGTTTTCCCTGCTAACTGGCAGTGGGATTTTGTGACTTGCGTTGGACGAGTACAGTACATTGTGTATACATGAACTGGTGATGCAGCTCAGTGCCTTCAGGAAATGCATTCTTTGGGATACAGCGTATGGGTAGTTTGGCATTTTTATGATGCAGATAGGGCGATACGGTCTGTTGCTTGCTCTGCTTTTTCTTAAAGTTTGTTTCATTGTGTTTTGCTCTTGCAGGTAGCTCATGCACCACAAAAGCCTGTTAGAAATAAAACAGAGCTACAAAGCTGTTTTCCAATGATGAATGCAATTTTCACCCATTCAGAATTGCAGCTATTGATGACGAACATTATGAGTGGTTTAGGTGGGTTCCTAAATGAAGATGCATACAACTGAACTGTAGATATTGTTAAATGAGATTGTAATCTAGCTGTCAACTATGTTGAGTGCATGGTCTATTTTGCTGACCAACTCTGTCCCATCGTTTCCTTGTGCTCCCCCAGTTTGACTGTTTTATCCACCTTTCATCACCTGTCCCCTGTATGTATTTGGTGTTTTTTACACACACATTTCTCCTGGATGTTTGCTGTTACATCCTGAACTTTGTGTGTCTAAATCACTCACCCAGATCTTAAACGTCCAGATCTTTGAACTGCATATTACTTCTCCCAGAACTTTTGTGTGTAAAAAGTTCTCCTGGTAAACTGCTTTGCTCCAGGCAGCTGTGGTTACTTGATTTCCATGGCAGCCTGTCACATCTACAGCTGCGGCTACTTTAGGCTGCCTCAGGGCAGTGTTTGTGTGAAGAATGCATCCAGGAACTGCCTCAGGGCAGTGTGTGTGTGAAAAATGCATCCGGAACTTACTTGTGGACTTGTAAACCCAGAAGATTGAAAAATCCAGAAATTGAATGTGTGTGTAAAAATGCCCATTGTAAACTCTTTGGGAAAGGGACCATCTTTTGTTTGTACTTGTACGGTGCCTAGCACAGAGGGGCCCTGGCTGGAACTCCTACATTCTGTTCAGTAAATGCAATAAAATGAGACAACAACAGAGGAAGCCATGACATGACCCAATACGCTAAGGTTGGAGAATCTTTTCTCTCCCATGGACCACTTTGAATATTAGTACAAGCTGTGTGGGCTGGATAGGAACTGGGGATATGTTCAGGATGGGAGAAGGAAGGGAAGGGTCCATTCCATAGGTTCATCCTCTCTCCTTGAGTGCATGCCCTCATCTCTGTTCCCTTTGCATGGGCTCACTTTTTCAGGATTTGAGGGATTGGGACTGTCTATGGGCCTGATCCAGAAATTGGAAAGTGACCAAATAAAAAGCAACCATGGACCAGATTTGTCCCATGGGCCATAGGTTCTGCACCCCTGACATGCACTAAACGGGTGCATTTCATAATAAAACTGGAAATGCTAAATAAACTAGAATTGGAATAATTTAGTGGCTCTTTACTGCCAGCTATGAGGGGAAATGGCACGTTGTTCTGCCATCTCTGAAGCTACAGGGACTCTGCCCTCCTGTTCACAGAGCTTGTCCTCTGAAAACTTCCGTAGGAAAAGGCTGCCTGAACTGAAGCAGTCATAGCTGCCAGGCAGTAGTCCTATGTTTTCTGATAAAGAGACTATGACTCTAAGCAATACAGTCTATGTGCCTGCAATACTACAGGTTTCCATGTCCATGCCTTTAACCCTAGGCTAGGCTACTAGCTCTTTTGCCTGGAGTCCCCTGGGCTGCCTGCTGTCCCTGCAGCATCCTGGTAGCTCTTGTGGAATAACAGGGCCGGCCTTACCGTAAGCGGGGCCCAGGGCGGGGAAGAAATGCGGGGCCCTATACCTTCCGGCGGGCCTAGGGGCACTCCTTAGCTCAGGGGGTGCTCCCCAGCCTGGGGGCGGCACGCTACCCGGGCCTGGGCTCGGGGATGGGCGGAGGGGCACTTCCCTCCGCCCATCCCCAAGCTTGAGTGGCCATACGAATTCCAACCGGATCACTTATCTGATCCGCTACCAGTGCCGTCGCCACTGCTGCCTCCGACCTGGGCCTCACACTGCCCTCTCGCTGCCTGTCACAGTCTCTCGGCCAGGGGGAATGAGGAGGAGAGAGGCAGAGGCTCCATCTCTCCCTCAGTTCTCCTGGCTGAAAGAGCCAGGCAGGCAGCGGAGGGGGCCAGCGGCGTGAGGGAGAGGCGGGACCTCTGCCTTCTCCCTCTTGAGGGAAGAAGCAGAGGCCCCGCCTCTCCCTCGTGGAGTGTGGGAGAGGCAGGCCTCTGCCTCTCATTCCCCCTGGCTGAGACTGCTGGCAACAGAGGGGGGGGGCGCGGAGTGTGGGAGAGGCGGGGCCTCTGCCTCTCCCTCACTCTTTCTACCTGCCTGACCCAATTTAAAAAAACAAAAAACAACCCAAAACAAACAGAAAAATTCATGACCCCTCCCCCCCGGAGCGTGGGGCCTTGGGCGACGCCCCTAACTGCCCGCGGTAAGGCCGGCCCTGTGAAATCTCATCCACCCTGGAGCTCTGCTGGGCTGAATCCTGCTTCATCCGTCATGATCTTCCTGAGACTGAGATCCCAGACTTCCAGTCACAAACCTAAAGAATCTTGATTACACAACGTGTGTTAATTGTTGCCAGGTGAGCCTCAAGTGACCAGTAATGGGGTGCTGGATAGCTAAAGGCATGGTCCTGATGGGATTTGCCCACAATCCCATGTCACCGTTCTTTGCAGCTGGTTGGTGCTCAAGGACTGGAGAAGATGGTGTTGATGCTTGGATCCCGTATTGAGAAATGCAGACCTTGGACAGAGAAAACAGCCTTTTTCCTGAAATCTGTGCCTTACTTGTTTCTAAATGTCTTTTTTGTTTGTTTTGTCCCTGTCTTTCTGTGTGTCCCTAAACAATGCAGTATGACTAAAAAGAGTCCTTGTTTGACACTAGTGTGTCTGTGGGTCATATTTGCTCTTACTGCATATCTTTACCCATGTTAATGCAATAGGAAGTTTTTCCTTTTGTAATGTTGACTTGGCACCAATCTCCAGCTCCTATGTGAAACATACAGGTTTAAGTTCATTTACAGCTGAAATTCTCAAACCTCTTTTCCACTCCAGTTTAGAGGCTTCATTAGAACCCCCCTACCCATTTTGTGCTGTTCTCGTGTCCAATTTCTCCCTTCTATGCTTATTTTAATCAATTTAACAAAGTGAAGCAGTACAGATGCCTAGATTGAAAGCTAAGTGAGATTTTCAGTTTGACGTTATATGGTCAAAACGCAGAGTCCTTCTGGATTTTTGATTTCGCAGTGAGTTAATGCAGAAACCCAAACTCCTAAGTCTCTAGTAGAGCCCTGTTTTCCTCATTGAGAGGTTTTATTACTCTCGGTAATCCAGGGCATTTCTGGAGACATACTGTATTTTGCATGTTACTTGTACAGCCAAGTACAATGTTCTTTAGTTGTGGTTTTTTAACCCCTCTCTGGTTCCATTTGTACCTTCTTTTCTTACTTTCTGTGGTGGGAGCTGGCATTGCAACATGTCTGACTGGCGGCCTTAATTTAAACAGAAATCCTTACTAAACCAGCATTGGAAACGGAGGGGGCTCCACTGGCAACATGTTAGCAAGACAAGAGCTGCCAGAGCAGGAAGGACCAGTGCACGGCCCCTCCTCTCTGACAGAGCTCAATAGCAAGCGCTTCAGAAGAAGGCACATCTGCCTCCTTCCCTACAGCAGCACCCTTATTATTTAGTCTGCTGTGGAGATCCTCCATGAGCTCAGGTGGCGATCAGCTCCTATTGAAAAGCATGAAGTTTTTAGCAAAGGAAAGCCAAAGAGCAGCACATTTTAAGAGGTGAGTTAAACCTTCTGAAGTTCTCCCTATACAAGAAATTAAAATGACTCCACTGTTACATTGGAACTGCCATGCATAATCAGACCAGGGGGCTGGTTTGTTCTTCATCCTATGGTCAGTAACAGATGCTTCAGAGGAATATGCAAGAAACCCTCCAGCTGCTTTTAGACGTGCGTGCAGTGCTGTGCCGTAAAATCACGTGCCATGTAAAAAATCTCGCAGGCGGGGTTTAGATGCGATGTTACGTGCATGATTAGCCACTTCTGCATTCTTTAGCGCTGCAGACTAAATACCTTGATGTTGGACAGTTAGGTAATAGTAAACTCACAGGGGAAGTTACTTTCTAGCTCATGTACATTAGTGGTTGGCTTATGCCTGGAAACATGAAGGTTTATATTCATTATAAACTTCTATACTAGATACACTTGGTCTGAGTGTCCTTCTCTTCTCGGCTATGCTCCACCCTGCTGCCAATAAGCATATACAGGGCCTCTCCAGGGCAGGGTGAGGAGGAGAAGCACTGAACTTCAACGGAGACCACACACACAGTGACAGGCTGAGCGCTGCCCACCTCCAGGGAAAGAAAAGGCATCAAGAGCAAATTAAGTACAATGGGATTCTCGTGGTTTTCAGCTCGGCAAGCATGAGCATCAGCTTCCCCAGCCTTTGGGGTGAAAGAGAGAGTGATTGTATGGTCCATTTGAATGAGTATTGTGAGCAGCCTGGGAAACCAAATGCATTCATCGTCACATAAAAGAGCCTTTCCTTCAAACTCTGTTTTCCAAGGGCAAAATTCTAGTCTGCCACTCACTTCAATGGACTGAGGATATGGCCCCAGTGACCTTAGGCAACTGTGGGACAATTCTCTGCTTATTTTGCCATGCAATCTACTTGAAGTCAAAGGGACCTCCAAAACACTGGTTTGGTGCCGAGATTGCAGAGAAGAGAATTTGGCCCGTGAAGTAAAAAATCATGGAAAGCAACCCTTTTAACGTTTGTTTTGTTGCTTTGGTTTGTTTTTTTCCCCCTGAGGCTCAAGGAGTTTGTGTGTACGTAAACTAGGATTCCTAAGGCCGCCTCTGTACGTGTGTGCATAAACGGAGAATTCCTGAGGTAGACTTCGTGTGCTCTGTGAAAACTAAAAGTAGGATTTCTGAGCAGCATCCTGTGTGTGTAAAAACAGGATTCCTGAAGCAGCTGTGGTGCAGGGCAGGTGACCTTTGCCATTCTGGTATATTTGATTAGTAAGCTGACTGCAGTTAATGAATTGGGAGGCAACTTTTTGCTTGAGCAATAGACAGGAGTCTCAAGGGGAAACCTGTCTGCTTTTGAGCTGTGGTTTATGTAAAACTGGGCACGTGCCCTTTACAAATCATGTAAAAGGAGTTTGTTTTGCTCTGACTATGGGAGCATAGTAAGATATTTTTTCCATGTACATTCTGAGCCTGTGATGTACCCAAGAAGTGGGAGAAGTAGGTGATTAAATGCTGCAGGCACTTTTGAAAATGGAATGTTAGGGTCCTAAGTCACAAAGGTACTTTTGACTTTTTTCTGTAAAGTCTAACTCTTGTGTGTAACACAAGATGTTGGGAGATTTTTCAATCTTCATAAGGAGCAAAAGGGGGAGGGTAATATGTGTGAAAGAGGGTGAGGTTGGGAGCAATTAGTTTGCCAAGAAGAGTTAGGACAAAAAGCAGTCAAGATCAAAACATTATTCAGATGTCCTTACTACAACTAAGTGGATTCCTGTCAGATTATAGTAAAGCACCTTCTTGGTGGTTTTCTACACCTTCATTTGACAGAATGTTTCCACATCGAGTTACTTTGGGTTGCTCTTGCCATTGAACTGACTTGATGCAAAACTGATTGGAAAGTTGGAATTTTTGTTGCCTGAATTTTTGTGAGCAAAAGAAATGGGAGCAAGAGTGCAAGCACACTATTTATTTTATTTATTTATATTTCTTAGCTGCCCCCTCATGCCCATGGCATCTTGGGGCGGCTTACAACATAAAAAAATAACAATAGTTTAAAACAACAATGGAACACAAATGTTAAAACATCTAAAACTCCTTCTAAAAACAACCACCCCCAAAAATTTTATCCCAACCCACCCTCCCCTCCTCCGAAGGCCTCGGAGAACAGCCAGGTTTTGCAGGCCTGGCGGAAAGCCAACAAACCTGGGGCCAGATGGGCTTCCTCCGGGAGGGAGTTCCATAGTCACAGCACGGCCACCGAGAACACCCTCTCCATTGTGGCCCCCTGTTTTACATGGGGGACCTCCAAGAAGGAGCCCCCGGCAGACCGAAGGGGTCACTCTGGGGTGCGGAGGAAAAGGCGGTTCCTGAGGTATTTTTATTTTTTGTATTTATTTAAAATTTATATGCCGCCCCTCCTGCCCACAGGGCAGCCTGGGGCGGCGAACAACATTAATTTAAACCAATATAAAATTTTAAAACAATTTAAAATACAATATGCGGGGAAAGCCCCCATCCCTACCCCTTGCCAAAAGCCTGACAGAACAGCCAGGTCTTACATATATGCCGAAACAGCAGGAGAGTGGGAGCCAACCGAGCCTCCTCCGGGAGCGAATTCCACAGCACAGGGGCGACCACCGAAAAAGATCTAACATCGGTGGCCACCCGCCTCGCTCAGGTAACCTCCCAAAATGCTCCCACAGACGATCTCGAGGGTCGCATGGGCACATGGGGAGTGGGGCGGTCCCTCAGATAAGCAGGGCCTAGGCCGTGAAGGGCTTTAAAGGTTAAAACCAGCACCTTGAACCTGGCCCGGTGCTTTATAGGCAGCCAGTGCAGAGCCCGGAGCACTGGTGTCATGTGCTCCCTGCGACCTGCCCCCGTCAGGAGACGGGCCGCGGCATTCTGCACCAGCTGCAGCCTCCGGACCAGCTTCTCGGGCAGCCCCACGTAGAGCGCGTTGCAGTAATCCAGCCTCGAGGTGATGAAGGCATGGATGACAGTGGCGAGGTCGGAGTCTGAGAGATACGGCCGAAGCCGCCGGACAAGATGTAACTGCCGAAACGCACTCCCCGCCACGGCCACAACCTGAGATTCCAAGCTGAGCCGCGAATCAAGGAGCACACCCAGACTCCGCACTTGAGACACCATGGGGGGGCGAACCCCCCCAACAAGAGGAGATTCAACCACCCCCAGGCTCCCCAAGCCCTCGCCCACCAACATCACCTCCGTCTTGTCAGGATTCAGTTGCAGATGGCTCAACCTCATCCAAGCCCCCACAGCTGACAGGCACTGGGAAAATAAGGAGACTGCATGGCCTGGGTCGATGGAAAAGGAGAGGTAGAGCTGAGTGTCATCAGCATACTGATGACACTGCATGCCCTGAAACCCCCTCACGATCTCCCCTAACGGCTGCATATAGATGTTAAACAAGAGGGGGGACAGAATGGCACCCTGCGGGACTCCACACGTGAGGTCCCGGGGGGAAGACGTACACTCCCCCAAGACCACCCGGTGAGTTCTCCCGGCCAGGAATGAACGAAACCAGTCCAAGACCGTTCCGCCAATTCCAGCACGGTCCCGCAGGCGAGTCACCAACACCTCATGATCGACTGTGTCGAATGCAGCCGAAAGGTCTAGCAGGACCAGTAAGGTCTGACGACCCTGGTCCAACGCCAGACGGAGATCGTCAACCAAGGCCACCAATGCCGTCTCCGTACCATACCCAGGCCGAAACCCAGACTGGGAGGGATCAAGGAAACCGATGTGGTCCAGATGCTCCTGGAGCTGTCGTGCCACAGCCCGTTCAATAATCTTCCCTAAAAAGGGAAGATTAGAGACCGGCCGATAACTGGCAGGAGCATCAGCGTCAAGAGATGGTTTCTTGAGCAGGGGTCTAACCACAGCCTCTTTTAGGCAGTCAGGCACCCTGCCCTCCTGAAGGGAGGCACTAACCACCCCAGCCAGCAACGGCCATAATGTCTCCTGGCTAGCTTTCACCAGCCAGGATGGGCATGGATCTTGCTCACAAGTAGTGGCACGAACAAATTCCAACAAGGACTCCACATCGGCAGGCGACACCATCTGAAACCGATCCCACAAAACAGGACAGGATGCGGCATCCATAGCCCCAAGATGATCCTCTGCAGTAACTGTGGTGCCGAAATCATGGTTGATGCGAGTAATCTAATCTACAAAGTACTCGATAAACTGGTCACAGCGGTCACTGGATTGCTCCAGGTCCAGGCGGAGGCAGGCAGGACTGACCAAGCCCTTCACCACCCAGAAAAGCTCCGCTGGACGTGACTTTGCAGATGCAATAAGAGCAGCTAAGAACTGCTTCTTTGCTGCCTGCACCGCCGCAGCATAGGTCTTTAAACTGCTCTTATGCTGCAATCGATCGTACTGGTCGCGAGTCCGGCGCCACTGTCGCTCTAACCGCCTGCTCTTCCGCTTCAAACACCGCAGGCCCTCAGTAAACCCTCAGGTATGAGGGGCCAAGACTGTGTAGGGGTTTATAGGCCAAGACCAGCACCTTGAATCTGGCTCGGTACACTATAGGCAGCCAGTGCAGCGCGCGGAGCACAGGAGTAATATGCTCCCGTTGGCTCGTCCCTGTAAGGAGACGAGCTGCCACGTTCTGCACCGGCTGCAGCCTCCGAACCAGCGTCAAGGGAAGCCCCACGTAGAGTGCGTTGCAGTAGTCCAGCCTCGAGGTGATGAAGGCATGGATGAGGGTGGTCAGGTTGGGTCTGGAAATATATGGACACAGCCTCCGTACCAGATACAGCTGGCGGAAGGCAGCTTTGGCCACCGTCTCCACCTGCCGATCCAGACGGAGATCTGAATCCAACAATACTCCCAGACTCCGAACCTGCTGGGCTACAGGAGGGCAGACCCCCTCTACGAGGGCAGCCGACACCTCCTTCGCCCTACCCAGCGCCATCACTTCCATCTTGTCAGGATTGAGCTTCAGTCTGCTCTGCCGCAACCAATCCACCACGGCCTCCAAACATTGGGACAGTACTGAGACGGCAGGACCTGGGCAGGTTGAAAAGGAGAGGTAAAGCTGGGTGTCGTCAGCATATTGGTGACAAAACACACCAAACCCTCTCACGATTTCCCCCAAGGGCTGCATATATACATTAAAAAATAATGGAGACAGAATGGAACCCTGCAGAATGCCACATTCCAGGGCCTGGGGGCTGGAAGATTCAGCCCCAGGACAACCCACTGGCTTTTTCCTGAGAGGAATGAGCAGAACCATTAAAGGACAATCCCGTCCAGAACCCCCAGGGCTCACAACCGTCTCAACAGCAGTCCATGGTCCACTGTCTCAAAAGCAGCCGAGAGATCTAGCAGGATCAGAAGTGTCGAAAGTCCTGCGTCCATCTCCCAGTGGAGATCGTCCACCAAGGCCACCAAAGCCGTCTCTGTGCCATAGCCGGGGCGGAACCCCGATTGAAATGGGTCAAGGAAACTGATGCTGTCAAGATGCACCTGGAGCTGCGGTGCCACTGCCCGTTCAATAACCTTTCCTAAAAAGAGAAGGTTAGAGATAGGTTGATAGCTGGCGAGCAGGGGGCGCACCACAGCCTCCTTGAGTCTGGGGGGCAATCTCCCCTGCCGAAGGGACGCATTGATTACCCTCGCCAGCACCGTCCCCAGCATCTCCCTGGAGGCTTTCACCAACCCAGACGGGCATGGGTCTAATTCACAACTGGTGGCTCTAACAGACCCCAGGACATCCACAGCATCGGCTGCCGTCACTTCCTGAATCTCATCCCAAGAAAATGGACCAGACGGGGCCTCCATCACCTCGCGGCCCACCTCTACTGCCCCATATCCAGTGTTGAAGTTGCTCTGGATCCGAGCGATCTTGTCTGCAAAGTAGATGGCGAACTCCTCACAGTGGGCTTGGGACAAGTCCCCGTCCAGGCGGAGGGAGGCCGAACTGACCAGCCCCTGCACCACCTGGAACAGCTCCACTGGACGCGACTTTGCAGACGCTATGAGGGCGGCAAAGAACTCTTTTCTTGCCGTCCTCAAGCCTCAACATAGGACCAGAAATGGACCCTATGGAATAAACCCTGTTTATTCTAATGGGAATTACTTGCTAACAAGTAATTGTTTTAATTTGTTTTATTGTTTTAATTTGTTGTTCACCACCCCGAGCTGCCCTGTGGGCAAGGAGGGGTGGGATAAACATATAAAATAAAATAAAAATAATATAAAGTGTGCATAGGATTGCTGCTAAAATAGGTAGAAAGCAGATTGTCTCCACTTTTCTGTACTAGTACTTACAATCTGTGTGTTTCCAAAAGACAAATTATGAAAAATAGTAAAGAAACATTGAATTTATTTATTTAGTCAGATTTATATGCTATCCTTCCCGCAGAGGCTGAGGGTGGTTTCCAATCAAAAAATACTAAACAGTAATAAAAAGCCATTAAAATCAATAAAGAATCCCCTTCGTGCCACACCCAGCCCTCCCCTATACTTCCCATCCAAACTTAGCCAACCCTATCCCTATCTGATGAATGCTTGGCCATATAGAAAGGTCTTACATTGTTTCCAAAAGATGAGCAGGCTCGGGCTTAGATGGATCCCCAGGGGGAGGGAGTTCAATAATTGTGGGTCAACCACTGAGAATGCCTCCCTGCGTGCTCCCTCCCCCCCCACCCCCCGCCATCTCTCCAAGAATGAGAGGTTGTGGAAGGGGAATGGAGAAACTTTATTGAACTTTTAAATAAAATTTTAAAATTCCTGCCCCTAATTATATGGGGCAGAACTTTTTTTAAAAAAAGTTGGAGAAAGTGGGCATTCCCTTACAAGTACTAAGTTAAAAAGGACCAAAACATCTCAAAGGTTTCCCCCCCCTTAAAAAAAACACACTATATTTTGAGAAGAAGAAAGAAAGGGTGGGGCTGAGCTAATGTTTAAGAGCCCCCCCCCCCTTTTTAGGAGTGGTGTGTTGGGATGTTGCACTCTGTATTTGCAAAACAAGGTTTAAAAAAAATAAAGACTTTTTGCTCATTGTAGTTCATCAAATGCCATATTGCGTGAGGATGAAGTTTGCACTGAGTCTCCAGTCTAAAAGAAGCTGGGCCTGTGCTATGCATGGGAATCCGCTCCATGGATAAGTTGCCAGTAATGTAGAGCCTGTTTTCTGGAAGTACAAGGAGAAATCCTCTCCTTTTGTGGCTGTTGTCTCTGAGCATCTATACTCTACAGCTGGACTCCTGGAGTGCAGTATACTAATGGTGTGCAATAATGACTTGATTCTTTTTCTGTGGTGATATTACAACATATCACTGTGTTGTGGCAAGGTGAACTCTCTGCCTTTTAGCAATCTCGGGTTGAGTCTGTCCATCCCATTACCTACTTGCTCAGTATGGCACCATGTTGGGTGGTCCAGAATTCAGGGTGTTGTGGGCATGTATTGCTATGGTATTGTCCTCATAATCAATGAAATATGGCTGAAGTAATGAAATAAGTAAGAAATTAAGTAAGGCTGAAAGGCAAATTAATCCCTTGGAATTCGTCAACTGCTGTAACTGAGCCCCACAGAGTGAGCAGAAGAGAGTATATTTAGGGTCTGAGTATATCTGATATGCTGCTCAAACTTGTCCCCTGGCAGTAGGAAATATTGCCAGCTCAAAGTCGCTGTATTCGTTGTCACTGGGTTCCAGAAGTGCACACATTGCTGTTAAAGACAGAAAGGAATGCCCAGTGGCTAACCCTAGCCAGAATTACCACAGCCAGACAAACCCCATGCATTGTCCCTTTCTGCCATGCAGCTCTCTAGCTGTAGAAACCATAGTCAAATTAAGCCTGAATATTCTTGCTTTGCAATGTGCAGCACGCCAAGGGTATGGTATGTGAATCCTGACAAGACGGAGGTGATGTTGGTGGGTGAGGTCCTGGGGGGCCTGGGAGTGGTTGAATCTCCTCTTGTGGGGGGTGGCGTGTCACCCTCCCATGGTCCCGCAGGTACGGAGTCTGGGTGTGCTCATCGATTCACAGCTCAGCTTGGAATCTCGGTGTGGTTGTGGTCGGGAGTGTGTTTCGACAGTTACATCTAGTCTGGTGGCTTCGACCGTATCTCTCAGACTCTGACCTCGCCACTGTCATCCATGCCTTCATCACCTCGAGGCTGGATTACTGCAATGCGCTCTACGTGGGGCTACCCAAGAAGCTGGTCCGGAGGCTGCAGCTGGTGCAGAATGCCGCGGCCCGTCTCCTTACTGGGGCGGGCCACAGGGAGCACATGACACCTGTGCTCTGGGCTCTGCAATGGCTGCCTATAAAGCACCGGGCTAGGTTCAAGGTGCTGGTTTTGACCTTTAAAGCCCTTTATGGCCTGGGCCCTGCCTATCTGCGGGATCGCCTCACTTCATGTGCCCCTGCAACCCCTGAGATCATTTGTGGGGGCCTTTTTGCAGGTTCCCCGAGTGAGACGGGTGGCCACTGATGTGAGATCTTTTTCGGTGGCTGCCCCTGTGCTGTGGAATTCACTCCCGGAGGAGGCTCAGTTGGCCCCCACCCTCCTGTCATTTCAACTTTTGTGTAAGACCTGGCTGTTCCGCCAGGCTTTTGGCGAGGGGGTAGGGTAGGGTAGGGGAGGTAGGATTTGGGAGGGAGGGTGTGTTTTTATTACTTGTTTTAAAATTTGTAGATTTATTTTAAAATGTTTTATTATTGAATATATTTTTTGTACATGTTCACCGCCCCTAGGTGCCTTTGAGCAGGAGGGGCGGGATATATATAAATTTATTCATTTATTTTTATTTTATTTTTGAATGAATAAATAAATAAACAAAATAAGAATTGTTTCATCCATCTCGGGGTCTAGCTGTTTCTGTGACAGAGTGATACTGTAATCTTACACTCTCATCCTTCTTGATATTTCTTGAATGATTGCTGTTTTCTGGCTGATGCTCAGTGATGATGGAAAGAAGTGATGAGGCTTTCTGTTCGTTACAGAAGCTATTAGTGGGTGATTTCAGACATGACGTGGTGAGATTCACCACAGTGAATCCCACCCCGGTGTCAAGTGCATCACCATGGGCCGCGGTGAGCCGCGCGGCCCCAACAGACGTGACAGGGGCGGCACCACCGCCCGGGGCCAACCGGAGTGAACCCGGGCTGGGGGAACCCTACAAACGTGATGTGGTGGTGAGAACTGCAGTGGGAGCCCCACAAGGCATCGGGGTTGTGCGGACGCAAACATGGCGGCTGGAGGGCAAACGAAGCTACAGACAGTGGAGGACCCCACCCAGGGAAGGGAAACACGAACGGAGGGGGTGGAGAGAGCAGCAGCGCTCGCAAACAACGGCTGCACGGAAGGCGCGCGCACTTCAAAACGAGAAGCGCACACACACAAACGAAGCAGCACACTCACACAACAAAGGGGAGCCGAGCAGGGAGACAGAGGGAGGTACACACCGGGGGGGACAGGGAACCCCACAGCCAGTCAGAAGCACAGGAGGTGGGCGGGGGTGTGGCAAGGGGCCGTCACGGCCAGCCCAGCAGGAGGGGGAGGGGGACCCAGCAGCCCAAGGAGACAGGAGGCAGCACAGGCACAGTGAAGCACAATAGGCATTTATTGAGGGCACAAGTGCCAACGACACGGCGGAGAGGCATACAGCTCGGGAGCGCGAGGATAAACAGAACGGGAGAAGGGGCAGAAGCAAGGGGGCACGGGGCCCAGTCCGGGAGGGAACCAACGCAACGTCCTGCCATGGAACAAGCATCTGGAGGAGAAACACACCCAGTGTGCGAGGGGAAGCACCGAACAAGGGCATGGACACGCACACCCCACCGCCCGCACAGGGGAGGAAGGGCAAGGGGGCCACCCAGACACCCCCCCAAGGTAAACAGGGGGCTGGTGGAAGGCCGGTCCACGGTCAAGGGCCACCAAGGCGAGGGAGCGGCCCCAGCCCCAAGGAACGGGCACCAGGCCAGGTGCAGGAGAGTGGGGCACAAGGGTGGGAGAGGCAGCTCACGGAGACAGCAGGCTGTCAGCGACATGTCAGCAGGAGGCCACCCGGAGGGTTTCGGGGTGGCGCCCGCAGGTCCCAGGTGAGAGGGCGACAGGCGGGCGGAGGCGGGTCACAGGTGGTCCAGCAGTCCCAAAGCGGCAGAAGGCGGTGACGATAGCACCCAGGCCACAGGCAGAATGAAAGCGCTGAAGAGGCACCTGGATGCCAGATGAGGCCGGCGCACCTTAGACCCAGCCGCTGGGGCTACCATTGGGTGGAGGGGGCGGTAACAACAGCAAGTGCACATATCGGGGCCATTGCCACAGACCCCGCCAGCAGCCGCGGGCGGCCATGTGGAAGCAGATTAGGTAGAAGGCCTCGAAGGGATCCGCACAGCTCATCCCGAGTTGCACATCAGAGCGGCCGCACGCCTCAGACAGGGCCGCCAGCTCAGGTCTGGGGGGGGCATGCCATAATCAGCCGCAGGGGGCCAGGGCAGATGGGACAGCTCCAGCAGACGGTAGTAGGCAGCCCCGTGGGAGCATGGATACCCATGGGCACCCTGCACACTGATGAAGTAGGACACGGCAGGGCCACCCTCACTCAGGCAGGTCGCATATCCCAGGAAGGCACACACACACAGGGTGGAGGCTGTCTCAGCAGGTGCCCCTCAGGGAAGGGGGTGCACGCGGCAGTTGCCAGCGGTCGCGACATAACCAAAGTGCAGCATACCAAAGCTCAGGCAACGCTAGGCATCCGGCTGGATGCCATCACCGCGGCCCATGGTCGTTTCCATTCACCGCGGCCAGGGGTTTCCGTTCAGAAGTTACTTTTCATTCACCATGCTACTGGACCTCCTCCATGCTTAATTGTGAGTTGATTGACATTAGACATGCCCATGATACGTGAACGCAGTGCACTCATACCAGGAACGCAGTGCACTCACACCAGGAACATGTATGTTGTTGTTGTTGTTGTTGTTATTATTATTAACAACAAGCATGTATATTGCGCAAGCAATGTACCTGGTGCTTTACAAAGTAATTGAGTAGACCTAAAATGTTAACATTAAAAGAACTTTAAAAATAAACAACAGGGAGGTATAAACCCCCCCCCCCAACCCATTCCCCCCCCTACCCAT
>QEPC01014010.1:724494-764566 GCA_003113815.1 Sphenodon punctatus
CCCCCCCCCCCCCCCCCCCCCCGATGTATGTTGTTTTTACAAACCCTGTCACAGAGGAAACAAAGGGTTTGATGGTAACGTGCATGTCATGCTCCTGAAGCAGGCAGGAATGGAAGCCGCCTGCCTTGTGTAGCCAAGGTCAGTCCAAATGAGAATGTGTTGTGTTGGGCTGTGCCTATCTCTAGGAATTTCATGGAGGTTCATTAAAAATGTTGAACTCGAGTCAACAGTAGGTTTTTTTCCACTCACACCAATGTTCCCAACCCTGCTGGCATTGTGTGTGCAACCGGTGCTCTGGATTTGCTGTATCCCTGCTTCTGTCTCATCACCGATATTGCTGTGTAGCCAGATGGTTTTGAGAGTGATTTTCCTCTGCACAATGTCCATCAGTAAAGCCAGTTAAAGAATGTTAACAATGGATGCCTATTCAACAGCTGTGAGATATGCTTCTATCTCGCACGTGAGGAATAAGCCAAGAGTTCTCCAGAGTTTATGGAGACACAATGCATGTGTTCTGTACAGACACTGGGGAGTTAATGTTTCAGCTCTTGCTTTCCTGAGTGATGTGGGTTGGGGAATCTAAGGCCAGAATTCATGTGCTCCATTTCCGTGATTTGGCCAGGATGCCAAAACACAAGGCAGATCTCTTTGCTGTGGGTATGTTTTTGGTTTGGACCTGGTTTAAATCTAGCACAGTTCACTGCTTGATCGTGCCACTATATTTTAATGGTTGTTGATGCTGCAAAATGATTTTGGTGGATCTAAATTCCATTCCCATAGGAGTGTCATTTTAAACACCCTGCCTTTGCACATGGGGTCTGCAGAAGCCAAGGACTGAGGCCACTTTTAGATGAGACAAATTTGCGCATGACTGGTGAAAAATGTGCGTGTGTTAATGCTCATTTAAACACCTAAACCGTTTTAAATGCGCATCTGCCATGATCGTGTAAAAGCCAAAACCATTTTGAGTGTGTTTTTTAAATAATGCACATTTTTTAAAAACTGATTTTGGCATCCCACGATCATCAAAGGGGCTCAAAACTGGTTTTTAATCATGTGCAAATTTGTCTCCTCTAAAAGTGGCCTGAGTGATTACAGGGTTGTTCTTTGGAGCCAGGTCTAGCAGCACGTATGTGCATGTCTAGGATGAAAGTTGAGCTTCTGTTGCCCCTGAAACACATGGGTAAAATTGCTATGACGATGACAAGTCCTGTCTGTGCAATGGTTCAGCAGTGGCACTTGTCAGCATCAGAGATTATAAAGCTGGTGCTCCTCACAATAACCGGCTTGGAAATCCATTTAGAGAGAGAGGCCTTGGAAGCCTACTCCCTTCCTCTCCATGTGAAGCGCAGGCAGCAATTTATAACCTCAATCAGACACTCTAGGGCGTGCGCTGTTGTGTCATAATCTCACTCCTCAGGCTGCTGAAGGCACAAGGCCAGGCGTGTGATTCTAGCACAACAGGACATGCCCTGTTTGTTCCTTGCCGCTCCATTCCTCCTCGGCTCACAGTGTGCAGATGAAGGGAGGTGCTGGGGAGAGAGAGGAACTGTCCTTTGAATTACTATTCCTCCATATACAATATAGTACTGTGTTGTTTCAGTGAACAGTGTGACTTATTCACAGACCATTTCGGGCTGTTTTTACAGAGGGGGTGAAAGTAGGACCCTCTGCAAAGCAAAGACTACTTCTAGAAACTTGATTTTCCAATCCCCCAACAGCAGGTCTCGAGGATGAATGCTGCAATTCACACTTATCTTGTGCTGCTGGCTGGATTTTGCTAGTGCACCTCACCTGTTAAAGTCAGGGGGAGTTTTGCCATTGAGCTCAGTGGTCCAGGATTACAGCCAAAGTATCTGGTTTGAGGATGTGTGTGTGTGTGTGTGTGTGCAAGGGATGCAAGTGTGAGGCCTTATTCTAAGCAATGATGTATAATTGCTCAGTTGTGCGCTCGTTATGGGGATTTCAAGACTTCCACTCAAACTACTCTCACTCTTCTTCTGTAGTTTGCCAGCCGACTTCACCTTCAGAGGCCCAGCATCCTAAAGACATTTTCCTGATCTCTTTAGAATGGCTTAAACATAGCTGATGATGATTTATTGAGCATTTATCATGTGTGCAACTGCAGAAGCAGATGTGCCTCCCCCAGCCCCACAAAGGACATTACATCCCAAAATGTCTTTGGGAGTAGGATTGTCACACCTTTCTGACTTTTGCCCAGAGACTCTTGGTTTTGACCCAGAAGTCTCTGAGCTCTGGGGGAAGATCCAATTTCTTCAGTTCAGCTGGGGTGCGCCCATGGTAACCTGGAGAAATCGGGGCTTTTGGGCACAGGCAGCAGCCATGTCAGAAAGGGATGGGCTATAGGGACTTCCCCACACCTTTTCCAATGTGGTCTTGGCCCTATGAAGCATCCTAATACTCTGTAAGGGGTGTGGTTACATCAGAAAGGGGCATGACCAATCCTTTGTTTTGCCCCTGGTGACATGGTCCCAGCTCCTCTGGAGGGAGGTGAGTGGGATGGATGTGTGGGGGTTGGATGTAGAGCCTAGGAATTGCTTGTGTGAAAATGTGAACTTAAACCTACAGTTACTATGAAGTAATTTTGAATACAAAATACCAGTTGACAATAACTATCTCTGCATCTGCAATCCTGCCAGCTGTGAGCATAAACAAAGGATAATCTAGTAATTAAGAGTGCCAGCTTGGAACTTGGGAGACTTGGGTTCAATTCCCTGCTCTGCTACAGACTTCCTGAAAGTTTGGGCAAGTGACTAGTCTCTGTCCCTCAGTTCCTCATCTGTAAATGGGGTTAACTACACTTGGGGGGAGGGGTGCTTGTGAGGCTAGATACGTTGTAGTGTGCGAGTTGCTCAAAGATGCTATAGGAAAAGGGCACATCATTTTATGGATGTGTGTCTGGGTTGTAAATGGTGGACGGCCAGAAGATAGGTGGCCTCCTACAATCTTCTACTTCTAGAGGATGTTTGTGGACCACCTTGTGATCGTGGAAGGTCAAACATTTTAAGGCTAGTTTTGTTTTTCCTTCTTTGTGAACAAAATGAATGAAAACAGAAGGATCTTAACTTGTTATTTCAACACTGTCTTAAATGAGAATATTCATCCGTGTTTTTGCTTTTCTCTTTGGCACTCTGTGTCTCGGCACAGGCAGCACAAAATACTCTCCTGGCATCTGCACTGCAGTTATTTTGAGTGGCTCTGAACAGAGGGAAATGTGTTTCTGCGGTAGTTTCTCCAAAGAAAAAATTCTGCTGAAATGTCTTTTTTTCTTTTTCCTTTTCTTTTCTTTGGTGGCTGCAGAAAGGAGGCCAGTGTGTTGGAGGCCCCCAGCTCTGTACATCTGCTGGATCAGTTGAGGCCAATTCTCCACCCCCACTCCCTTTTCCATTAAGCAAGCTAGATGTAAAACAGAAGTCATTGGGTAAATAGGGAAAATGTACAGCAGAGGAAGTCCTTGCGATTAGGGAGCTGTTAACCAGTTATTTCATGTCCGGCTTTCAGTGTATTTATAAAAATGATGCCATTCAGTGGCATTTTGAATTACTATAAATGGCGTCAGACCTGTCACTTTCCCCCAAAAGTGATCTTGGCCCTTTTATTTTTAGGTTTCCTTAGTGTATGTACAGATGTATGTAGAAAGTGAATTATGTATTTGCAAAAAGTGCCAGATTAAGAGCCCTGGAGTTCAGACAGATTCAACAGAGCAAGCTT
This sequence comes from Sphenodon punctatus, assembly GCA_003113815.1. Lineage (NCBI taxonomy): Eukaryota > Metazoa > Chordata > Lepidosauria > Sphenodontia > Sphenodontidae > Sphenodon > Sphenodon punctatus. The sequence goes on from QEPC01014010.1 coordinate 728,227, forward strand.
CCTTTACACCAGGGCTTCCTAATCTGGTCAGAGCAAAAGGCCCACAGTTAGCCCTTAAAGCCATACAAGGACAAAATTTCCCATTCACTGTAGAGGCTAATATGGCAATAGTACCTCTCTCGCCCCTCGCAACAGCTCCAACTGTCCCCTCTGCTGAAGTACAGCCAGCGCATGCACCCAGACACGAGCTGGGAAGTGAACAGGAAGTTTTTAGTCAGGAGGTGGCCAATCAGCAGCCTGCTGCTAGTCTGCTGAGGCTCTTTTCTGGTCAAGTGAGGCATCTGGCTGAAAGTCATGGCCCACAGTTTCCTGGTCTTCTGTGGTGGTCTGGCACAGTGTTATGGAGTCTTGCTTTAGTGTCTTGATAGCTTTGGTGCGTGAGATAAAAAACAACAACAAAAAACGGCGCATCAGCAAAGATTCGGCAGCCTTGGAAAGCCTTGGATGAAGAAATGAACCTTGTTCTTAATACATCAGTCTTAGGATGCATTCAGACAAGTCTCCTTTCCCATTTGTTTAATTTCCTGCGGGAGGTAACTGTTGCATCTTATCCTTCTTCCCATGTTACAGGCAATACACAGGAGGGATTTAGCACCATAGTTAAAAACCTTAATTTTTGCCCTAATATTTGCAGATTATTCCTAACAATTGTGGGTTATTTTGTAAATTAGTAGCGCAGGATCCTGAGAGCTTCTGTCTTCACACAGATAATGAAACTGCGGGGGATACAGTGAATGCACGCTTAGTTTTAGTCATTGGATTTTCTCTACAGGGACTCAGCCCTATGGATATGATGTGGACCCTTAAATATAGATTGAAGAAAAAACCGGACAATATACTGGCTCCAGGGAGATGGATGGCCATCTTTAGATTTCCTGCTTCTTTGAGACCCAGTATGTACTTATAAGATCTCACCTTGGGAATAGAGATGTGGAAAGGGGACTGTTTGGAACTTGGCAACTCTAGGTTGGTAAGTCCCTGCCCCTTGATGGCAAAACAGCATCCTATGCTAAGCTTTCCTTACCTGGACTGACTACTAACCTGGTAGTCCTCTAGTTTGCCTCCCTCAAGAGAAGAAGATCGCAACACAACAATTTAGGCCGCTTTTATACGAGGTGCGTAAAAGCGTTTCCTGAGTTAGAGAAAAGTCGCACAGGGAGTGTTTACATGCTCCCCACGCTGCTGGAAGTGACGTGCTCAGAGATGAACTGGTGAAAGGAGGCATGAGCTTTCATAGACCTGTTTAGTCAGATACTACAGCTACTCTTTCCACAAGAGGATCCTTCTTTTGTAAAACTGATAGCTAACTAACTGAAATCAAGATGCCTGGGCAATGTGTACATCGCTTTATTTTAATAATAGTATTACAGTAGAACTTAAATAAAAATTATTTCCCCATAACTTCTGGGCAAAGACTTAGTAGTCATTGCTGTAGAGAGGTCTCCTATTACTCAGACAATGGGCATTTTTATACACATCTTAAAGTTCTGAATTTTTCAGTCTTCTGGGTTTACAAGTCCACAAGTAAGATCCAGATGCATTTTTCACACACACACTGCCCTGAGGCAGTTCCTGGATGCATTCTTCACACAAAAAGTGCCCAGAGGCAGCCTAAAGTAGCCGCAGCTGTAGATGTGACAGGCTGCCATGGAAACCAAGTGACCACAGCTGCCTGGAGCAAAGCATTTTTAGTCCAGTAATAATAAGGTTGAACGTTACAATTCTTTCAAAAGAAATGATTTTTTGAGACACCAATAAGACTACCATAAGAAACAACATACTAAAAGTTGCAATGTCCAACTAGATGCAAAATGTGTTTTTTGGTCCCTAGTAGTTATCAGAAACAGCTGAAAAGTAACAATCACTTGATATTGTAATATTTCTGCTTAAAAGGGGTCAAATGGTGTCAGATTGGTCCTTTAAACAACAACAAAAAATAGCTTTTCAAACATTTAAACATTCAAACATTTAATAGGGTCATTTTTGTGTCTTTATTATCAACACAAATACTTCTAAAGCTAATATTTCAAATTTCCTTTGCGGAACCTTTGCAACATAATTAACACTTGTTTATTTAATTATTTGTATGTATTTTTACCCCACCCTCATTGCACCCAAGGTGCCTTGCTGATGAAGCCATTCCTGTGGCTATACTTTAGTACCTGAATCTAAGTATTAGAAAACGATGCAAACAAGGAAATCAGTCACTGTCATAATCTTCTCTCTCCATCATAGTTTTAATGTTATTATTCAAGCAGTCTCTGGCTTTATACACTTTGCATACAATTGTGCACTCTAGTCCATTTTTTCTGCAGCTGCATTTCATGGTGTCACAGCTGCCTTTGCAGCTGCACTTCATTATTTTCGGGAGCTGTGCTGGAGCTGGTGGAAGATCTGTCATAACTGGGTGCAACATACCATCAAGTTCCTTCCAGCCCTACTCAGTAGCATTCATGCTTCAAATGTCATTTCTAGTCCACACCTGTACCTAGTAATACACCCTCAAGCTGTGGTATTTTGTAGCAGCAGTTGTTGGAGGGACTTGTTCAGGTCGAACAAATGATGAAGAACTAGCCATTTTCTCAGAAAACACTTGACGACAATATTCATTGTTGTTTTGGGTGGAGCACCATACAGGATACCTAGAGCTCTTTCACCAGTTGCAGCAATGGTAGCCTGAGAAAGATCTTGGCGAAGAAATAGCAATACTTGTTTTTGAAATTCCGTATTGACCATTAACATGCGTACACCAAATCCTTTCCCAAGTCCATAAACTATGGAAGTTGTGTCACAACCAAGCATGGCATGTGCAAATAGTAACAGTTTGGATATTTCTTCACCAAGTTGCTGCTGAACACTTTTAATGCTCCAAGCCTTTGGTACCCCTCCTTTCTTTGGCTCTGGAGAGAAATACAATGTCCTGCTTGCTGTGGTGGCATGAAAACAAAGCAGGACGAACAGATCCGTGTCCTCTCCTACAACGATGGTGTCAGTTGACTGGGTTAGCTTGACAGCTGTTTGAACAATCAAAACATCAGCATCCCCAGTAGCTTGAACCATTCTAAATCTCTTGTCCTTTAGATGTGTTGTCAGTGCACCGATGAATCGTTATTTATTTGACTTGCATGAAAGGAATTCCTGTTTGTTGATCTTCAGCTTCATTTCGTTAGTAAAGATGATTTCTTGGCTGACTCTTCTAGATTTGCTGGTATGTGCCATGTCCTTGATTAAAGGTCCATTTGTGTATCTATCAAACATTATTGTAGTTCCCGGGTAATATTTGTGTACATAGTAAGAATACCGTTCCATGATGGCTGAGTATGATTCGTTCACAGTCCATTGGATCTATGAAGAAGAGCCCCACCATCGAGCACAAATGTCACTCCACTTGCTGGTCTGCAGGCTATAGTTTTGTCTGCCAGATATACTGTTTTGAACAGCATGAAGAGGTTCAGGTTTATTTGGTTTTCTGAAAAGGAAGCTACTGTCAAACAAAGAAGCTGGGTGTGAGCACAATTAATATCTGAAGCAATCTTCTTCTGAAATGTTGCTGGATTTGACAATAAAGAATCTCTGGAACAGAAGTGTTTGGTCCAATCGCTTTATCACCCCTCTAGGTGTTTGTTTTGTAGTTAGTTGTACAAGTTTGCGTTTAAATGAAACGTCTTTAGCAGTCTTTCCAATCATTTTGTTTATTATCTTTTGTCCAATTTCCCTAGCTATATCAGCATTAACACCTGCTGATGCAACCATTCCTGTGACTATACTTCATAGTTGAGGATCACCTTCAAAGGGTGATGATTCTATTAAATATTCAAGCACTATCTGAACATCCTTACAGTCTCTTTCCTGTCTGGAGTCCCGACTTTCCTTACGTTGGTCACCTGTTACATATATTACTTCAGTCAGCTTCTCCATTAGTAAGTTGACCTCCAAACAAGCTGGACGAGGTAATATCCAAACAGAGCGTTGAATCTCAGTCATTCCCCTGCCTTTCGTCGGTCCTCCAGCAGTCTTCAGCCTTCGCATAAGTTCCTGCTCAGTGACCATGTCTGGTGACAGACCTGGCCAAAATCTGTCAGACCTGCTAATGACATGCATTCCATTTTCAAGTTTTGAGAAAACTGATGGATTGGTGATTTCTAATTTTTTTAATGTTTTGGATATAAAGGTATACTGATTTGCTGTAATTATTGTGGCCAGCAGCAGTAAAAAAAAGGAAGCATCTCACATAAGGTCTGAAGATGCAACTTCCACATACCAGTCCTTTCTGCTGTAATAAATTTCCGCATCAGTCCTACTATCTCCATATACTGTAGCCACAATGCTGCCGTACGTGCATCAGCCAAATGAATCTTTCTTATTTGAAGTAGTTGAACAACCAACCTTCCTGACATTAGGAGATAAGCAAGCATCACAAACATCCATCTTGCCTGTCATTATTCTGTCATAGACAATCTTCAGGTCTGTAACATCTTCTAGTGACAAATACTGTCCAGAGGCTGCATCTTCTGGTGACAAACACTGGCCAGAGTCTGAGAAGTCTTTGGGTTTGAACATGTCATACATTAGTAAAGTATGAAGGGTGGAGTCAATTATATTATGTGCTCTGATACAGCGTGAAACTGCTTTCCCCCCGTTAGACGGTATGGAACAGTATTTTCTGCATAAATACTGTCCATCACTTCACACAGCCCAGATTCATCCATGATGTGGCCTGTACATCCTAAGAAACTCATCAGAGTGTGAAAGCCACCAAGCTTCAATACAACATTTGCCACAACACTTTCAGTCGGCACTGAAGAGACTATTTTCATAGTTTTCCACCACAGTGGTTGGTCAAATGTCATGATGGGTGTAAAGTCCTATTGATGAGCCTGTGTGCTGATAAACATTAAGGTTGAGTATATACAGCTTTCATCACTTGCAGAGAGGTCAATCATTGGGAAGAAGGCTATACTTGCTTTACCTGGATGATCGCCAACCATTATAGTTTGCATCGTACCATTCCAACCAGATCATGGCTGCCTCAGAAAACAAGAAGCCAACCAAAGTACATCACGATTACTGGACTAACTGCTCTTTAGCTACTTGTGAGGCCTTCAAAGTTCCAGTGCTGGCTGCTAAGGCCTCTTTCTAGGCTCTAGGAAGGGGAAATGCCATGCTCTGATCCAACAGGAAGTGGAATCTGTTAACTTCCTGTTTGGTTAGATCATTTCCCCTCCCTTGTCAGAGCCTGAGAAGAGGCCTCAACAGCCGCATTGGGCCTTTGAAGACCATATGGTTGGCTTGAGGGTGAACTGTGGTCCTGAGATGCTTGCCCCTATCCACACTCTGGTTAGGCCAGCTTGACAATTGGGGACCAAAAAACCACGTTCTGCATCGAGTTGGACATTGCAACTTTTAGTATGTTGTTTCTTATGGTAGTCTGATTGGTGTCTCAAGAAATAATTTCTTTTGCAAGAATTTTAAAGTTTGCATGCATTTCTTGCTATCTTTACTGGACTATTTAGCAGGAGAACGTTTTACACACACCAAGTTCTGGGAGAAGTTCTACGCAGAAGTTCAAAAAACCAGATGTTTAAGATCTGGGTGATTGATTTAGACATGCAGAAAGTTCAGGATGTAACAGCAAACATGCAGGAGAAATGTGTGTTTAAAAACACCCAGTGTTATATTTAAAAAAAATCTACACTATTGTTACTAGTACAGTACTGAGTATTATCATGAGAATGTAAACTTTTATTTGATCTCTGCTGCTACACATGACCTTGGTATAACTGAAAGTGGAATTTACCCCTAAGGGAGTATGGTCCAGATGTGGGATATTAGAATCTTAGAGTTGGAAGGGACCTTGAGGGTCATCTAGTCCAACCCCCTTCTTGGATGCAGGATGACTACAGCTACAACATCCCTGACAAATGGCTGTCCAGCCACTTTTTGAAAACCTCCAGTGATGGAGAGACTATGACTTCCCTGGGCAACTTATTCCATTGCTGCACAGCTCTTACTGTTAGGAAGTTTTTCTTTAACCGAAATCTACCTTCCTATAACTTGTCCAAGGAATTGTTTCTAGTCCTGCCCTCTGCAGCAATGCAGAACAATTCCTTGCCCTCTTCTTGGTGGCAGCCCTTTTAGATATTTGAAGGCTGCTATTATGTCACCCCATAGTCTTTGCTAGGCTCAACATATCCAGTTCCTTTAACCTTTAATCATAAGATTTGCTTTAAGACCCTTTACCATCTTTGGGTGTTTATACACAAGACACTACCACACAGGTCCACCCAGTGGATGCATGTTGTAGCACCCATGTAAAAGTGGAGGTTGGTGGGCACATGCTCCTGCGACCCATGTACCCCTACCCACTTCCCCACACGATGCAATCCGGATAATTGCGGGTTGCATCATGTGAGGAAGTGGGTGGCTGGCGCATGGATGGGTGTGCACACCGAGTGCACACTGATCCGCCACCGTCTAAACCCTCCCCCACCCACTGGAAGTGCATGCGTGCGCCACTGAAATGACTGTTTAAAAACGGCTTTTGTTGCACTCCTCTGAACCACCCCAATTTGTCAATGTCCTTCTTAAAATGAGGTGCCCAAAGCTGGACATAGATGAGGTCTGACCAGTGCTAAATAGCGTGGAATTATTACTTCTGCTTACTTTGAAATAGTGTGGAATTATTGTATTTATTTATTTATTTATTACAAGCATTTATCTCCCGCACCCTCCTGCACACTGGCAGCTCGAATTATTACTTCTGCTTAATTTGAAACAACTGTAAAACTTTATATATTATGTAATAATGTAATAATTCAATAATGTAGTTTGTTTTATGGCAGTGTGTTAAGATCGTCTGACGACCTCATTGTACTGGGTGCTGTAACGTGCCCCCCCTGGTGCCTCAGTTTCCCTATTTGTAAAATGGCAAAAATGTTACCAATCCAACTTTAGAGAGGGCTCTGAGGTTACAGCTGCCAAAATAAGTAAATCTATCTTGGGGTGCAATATGCTTGCTTCCTTATTGGGTTTGCTAAGGCCTTGCAGGTGTTAACATAAATTAGTGAAGCATGTCTGTATTTAGAGATCCTTCTTCCATGTTGTGTTGCCCCATCAACCAAATGACTATCTGTGTTCCTATTGAAATGTCAGGATGGTAGAGGTGCTGAGGTGAGAAGAGAAAATAGAAATGAAAGTTCTAGTTTGTTCCAAGTCCTGCCTTGAAGTCTAGGCATGGCTGTGTTTGGACCCTTCGGGAGGAATGTCTTGACATCCGTGTTTATTTCCACCATAGCTCTGAAATGTAAACAGGACATCTTTGAAAGCTCATCCCAGGCACAGGAAATGATTAAAAATTCTGAATGCCGGGACCATTGATAATGTACAATAATATGAACTTTAGGGGAGAATGGGAATTAAAGAATACTGGAGTTGTCAGAGTGCACACAAATTCCCTGTGTTGGCATACAGGAAGTAGAGAGTGTCAGATCAGCTGCACCCATAGAAACCCAGACCAGTGCTAGGTGTGGGTAGAAGTTGTGAGCAGAATGCTTGCTCTGAGAAGGGGCTGAGTGTTTGGGAGCTGTGTGTCATGTTGAGAGGAGACAGAGGAAGAGCATAATTTGGGTTTATACAGAATCAATAGCATGTGCTAGCACTGTGGATTTTCTATCCCTCTCTGCTGTGATTTGCAATATGGGGACAATCTAGGGTTGCCATTTGTCCATGTTTTCCCAGGATTGTCCCTCTTGAGGTAGCTGCCTCGGGAAATCTGTAAGTCTGCCCCGAACATTTAAAATTCCAGCTTCTGTCATTTGCATAATAAATAATACAACATTCAACATTAAGAGATTATCCTGGGGAGCAGAAATAGTGGCAGGAAGGGGAACAGCCTGACAGGAATCTCTACTCCTCCTCTGTCTCTACTGTTGCTGTCTCTACTTCCACCCCCCTCCCCCCAGCAAATCAGCAGTAACATGAAGCTGTAGGCATTGTCAGAAAGGGGGGCGGGAAGGAGGTGCCTCTGAACAGCAGCAGTGGAAGGGGGGTGGGGTGGCGGAAGGAGCACAGCCAGCAAGGAAGGGCAAGTGGAGTCAGTGCTCCATGGGGTTAAGAAGACATGCCTCTCTCCTAACTCAGAACTCTTTTTACGTCCGAGATGCCCTTTTTTTTGTGCGTAGCTCAGATAGCCACCCCAGGGCAAACATGTCTGAGGAGAATACAAGTAGAGGATGGAGGGGAATGTAAGAACTGCCATACTAGGTCAGATCGATGGTGATCCATCTAGCCCAGAATCCTGTCAGTGGCCCAAATGAAAGGTCAAGCACAGGACACATGGAATAATCCATTTCCTGTTGTTCACTCCCAGTGTCCAGAAGACAACATTTTAAGGGATACCAGAGCATGACCTTCCATCCCTTAATCTTCTTGGCTAATAGCCATGGCCCTATCCTCTGTGAACTTACATAATCCTCTTTTGAACCCAAAAAGGAAAGGAAATGACACTAAGAGAAACGTCACTCCCTGCTAATAACGTAGCACAAAAAGCTGCAGAAATGAGATCTCTAACGAGCATGTGGGGAGGGCACTGATGAGCGTTGGGTCTCTAAGTGTTTGCGCTTGCAGCCTGGCAACATCTAATTTCCTACATCCGTCAAGTCAGACAAAAGTTGTTATCTCCTACTTACTAGTCCTCATTCTCTTGTTCTCTCCTTGTGAGGGGAAATTGGGGAGGGACAAAAGGTTACATAGCAGGTTTGTTTGGAGGTAGTAAAATTAGTGAGCAGCTAGGCAAGATGGCCTACTATACCAACCAATCCACACAGGTCCCAAAAGACTCCCCTAGTGAATATAAAAGGTTTGTGGAGGGAAGGAGGGAGGTTCGTCTATTGAGGATGCTGCACAGATAGACGTTATGGTCTCTTTTGGTTCTCTAGCTCCCAGGTCATTTGGTCAAGGGTTTTCCTTAAACCCTGGCCTGCATTTTAGAGTTATGGAAGGGACTGCCAATTATGCTGCATTTCAATTAAAGTGCTAATAATAGAATTGTAGGTTTGGAAGGGTTATCTAGTCCAAACTTCTGCTCCAAATCAAGATGCCATCTATCTACAACATTGTAGACAGCTGCCTGTCCAATTGGTTTTTGAAAACATCCAAAGAAAGAGATACCACAGTCACCCTGGACAACCTTCCATTGCTCAATGGTTCTTATGGTTAGGAAATTTTTCCTAATGTTTTACCAAAAATCTACATTGCTGCAATTTAAGCCCATTCTATCTTGTCCTATCTTCTGTAATAGTAGAGAACAAATACTAATCTTTTTTATGGTATCCTTTTTTATATTATATAACTTGAAAACAGCTATCGTGTCCATTTAATAGCGAGAGGAATATTTTCTGCCATTGAGCCTGCAAATTTTAATTCCCCCTTCTGTGGGCTATGTACAAAGAAAAGGATTTAGCCATTATTTATTACCTCCAGCTGCTTTTCAACATACAGTCCCATGTTGATACGTTGTATGGAATATGTTGGATTGGGCCTCTACTCCACTGTCTAGGCTGGCTTTCCCTCTGTATCTGAAATTGAAAATTTATTACTTGGAATTATTTGTAAAAGGTAAAACGGACACAGGCGTCTTGCTACTTGCCAAGCCCTGCGGGCTGAATTGCATTCCTTGAACTGCTTTAGGTGTTAGTGATTTCATCAACACGAGGAACACAGAACCCTGAAGTCTGCTCTTGGCAGCTAATAAAGAGGGGAAACTGACGTTCAAATATTTTCTTTTCAGAGTTTATTTTATGTTGTTTAAGATATTAAATCAGAATGTGAATTTGTGGGGCAGACTTGGAAAGGACAATTAGAAACAGAGCTCTTTTGCTTCACTTCTACACTTGAGACAGCAGATACAAACTATGATTAACCTTTTGATTCTGCAACTGAATCTACCAGTATAGACCCTGACAGCCATGCAGAGCTCTGCTGAGATCACAGGTTGGAGGTGATTGCAGGACCAAAGCCTAGGAATGATAGTTTCGGTATCCATCTGGTAATGTGTCAGGAACGTGGTTGGATGCAACCCTGGTTCCAGGTAGGCACTCACCAGAGCAAAGAAGGAAGTCTGAATTCGTGGTCAATTTGTGAATCCAAGTCGAATTCCAGTAGGCAGTCCAAGGGAATGGGCAGATGTGCCGCGGTCAGTGGTGGTAGAATCCTATGGGCCAAGGGCTGGAGTGGGAGGAAGAACCAGAGAGACAGTGCAGGAATCCAGGAGCTGGAGCAAGATGTGGAAGCAGAGACAAGTCAGAGCCTGGGATCCACACAGTTGTCAAGCCAAGCCAATGAGAGAATTGCTGTCTTCCCCTTAATCCTAGGAGCTTCCTGCTACTCTCCCTTTGGTCTCAGGATGATTCCTTATTGGTCGTGACCGTAGCACATGGTGAGGTGTTTTTGGTAGCTATGGTTTGGCACCATCCTGGCTGGTGAATGGCATCTCAGAACTTTGCCAGGAACCACAAGTTTGGGGATGCCTGTGACAGTGGGCAGTACAGATGACAGGGCCTTTCCCCAAAGCGTTGCCCCTGGAGGGGGTTGCTGGTCTGTCCAGGAAATGGCAGTGGAAATCACGGACAAGAGCAGGAGTGTGTACTTGGGCAGCTGGTTCCCAAGAACACTCTACTGGGCTGTAGCCTCCCCAGTCTACAAGATACTGGGGATCCCACAATGCCTCTGGAGTACAGGATCTGGCAGACGATGTATTCCTCTTCACCGTCGTGAATCACAGGATGTAATGCTGTGTGGCCTGAAATCGGATCAGGGAGGTAAGGTTTCAGTTGGGACACATGGATCACTGGGTTGATGTGTAGTTGCGAGGGCAGATGAAGCTTATAAGTGACAGGACTGACGTGGCATATCACTGTGTAAGGGTCAATGTACTTATAGTCAAGTTTTGCCAATAAGTGTTGTGAGCAGTAATAGGTGGTGGAGAAGCCAGATCTTATCTCCGGGTTGGTACTAGGGAGCCTCTTGCCGGTGATGAATTGCTACAGCCTTATAGGTCTCTTGGGCTGCATGCAGATGGATTCTATAGCGAATTGTGGATTGTTTGAAGGTAGCTAACCCAATCATGGGCTGCAGGAACCTCAGAAGTGTTGGGAAAGTCAGTGTGGAAATGGGGATGGAACCTGTATGTGGCATAGAGGGGGGGGTCTGTCTGTAGAGTTGTATGCAGTTGTCTTGATGGTACACAGAAGACAATGGAGGTATTGCTCCAAGACCTGGTGTGTCCTTTCTGCCTGTCCATTTGTTTGGGGATGGTAGACTGACAAGTGAAAGGGGGTGACATCAAGGAGATGGAACAGGGCTCACCAAAAATGGGCTATGAATTGGGAGGCATTTTTGGATATGATGGTGTTGGGGACATGGAGACAAACAATACTATCGATGAATAGTTGAGCTATGTCTTTGGCAGTGGGAAGAGCAGCTAGAGGCACAAAATGAGCCATCTTAGTTATCCACTATTGTAAAAATCACTGTATGCACTTGTGAAGGTGGAAGGTCAGTGATAAGTCCATAGATATGGTGTGCCAAGGTTGGGGTGGAAGAAGTGGCAATTGCAGGATACCCACTGGTTTCCATCAGGGTATCTTGATGAGGGCACAAAGATGACATGCATACATGTATTTCTGGATGTCGTTCTCCAGGGAATTTCACTTGCTTCCATCTGAGAGTAAAGTGTGTATGGATGTTGGCTCCACAGGAAGAAAGAGTGTGTTTTTAGACGTGCCTCCTCTCTTTGCAGATTTCTCAATTTGCTCTTGGCCATCTTGTGGGGTGGGGGAGGAGAGGGGGCAGTTTAGACGTACCTCCCCGCACCGGACGTCGCCCAGCCGCCACTGGAAACAGTGGCTCCGGGCAGCTTGCGTATTCTTTTTACAGCTGAGGCCGGAGGCTCGTCTAAAAACAGCCATAGTCTTGACATCCAAGTCTTTTGTGTTCTGGGCTCTGCTGCTATCTGCTGTATGATGTTGCAGAAAGTTCTTAATGTCTACATGCTTATAAAATAAGCATAGTGTGTTCTATTTTGTGGAGATGCTTTGGATGGAAGGAGATATGTTTGTGCAAAAAAAAAGGTTGTGGTTATAAATATAGCGCTTTCAGCTTTCAGAGTGCTTTAGAGTCCTTATCTTGTTCATCCTTGCAACAACCCTGTGATGATTTCATTATTATTCCCATTTTACAAAAGGGGAATTGAAGCTTGAAAGACAATGTCTTGCGCCCAGGGAACCCCAGTGAATTCAGGCTTTTTCACGAGACGCAGACCTGCGAGTTTCCTGGTAAATGTGGTAATTACCTGCTTGTGTAAATGCCTCTTGTGCAAGCTGTCTAGGAAAACACAAGGGTTAGTAAAACCTCAATACTGAGGTTTCATTAATCTGCATTTTAAATCTCCCATGAGACTTGTGTGACTGCCATGGCATTTACGTCTGAATGCCAAGTTGGATAAGCTTGCTGCCATATTGGCAGTGCTCTCCCTGGCTGCCCCAACAAAAAAGCCGATAAGAGAGAGGGACCCAGGGAGAGCACATGCGCTCCTCTGGCCCCTTCTCTCCCCCATCATTGCCATGCGAGTGGGCTGCTCATTGAAAGGCCCTCTCATTACCTCGCACATCCGGAGGATAGCGGGGGTCTTTTGAACCTGTGAATTCCTCCTCTTACCTAAAACTACCCTAACACTGTACCCACTTGGCTACCCCAGCTCACTGGCTTTCAAGATATGCTTGTTGTGACACAGACTAGCAAAGCTGAGGGTTGTAGAATTCAGCAATCCCATTCTTCAGGTCCAGCTTCTGTGCGCGCACACATCCAGACACGCACGCGTGCACGCTCTAATTTGGAGTCATCTGCTACCCAGCCCACACTTGCTTAAATTGTTTTCCAGTAGCAGTTTTATCATCAGGCAATGTCATCGTAGCCATTCACCCTCTGTGTACCAGCTGGGCTTACTGGATGCTTGCATATATTCATTGTACCCATGAAAGGTGGTTAAACCACTGGAAAGCAGATCAGGCTTCTGAGACAACAGACAAATGGAGGTTTTCACATCTTCTTCCCTAGAAATAATGTCTGAGTCTTCATGATAGCACCTCATCCAGTGTTAATCAGCAGGGCATGTTGTGTCTGATTGTTTAATCAGTGCTGTTGTACATAGAAAGCAACCAGCAGAGTGGGAACTGATTTCCCAGTCTGCCTGCCAAGGGTTGACACTTGTCCCAGGGAAGAAAACGGAACCATTCTTATTTACGTATATTTACATGTGTTCATTGCCTAACATTGAGGCTGGTCTAAAACAATCTTTATTTCCAAACACACAGCCCTTTGGCATTCCATAGAACAGATTCTGTACAAAACCATTTTCTGGACCTTATAGTTTGGATCATGTGTCAACCTGAGCACCAGACAAAGCCCCCCAATGTCCAGGTAAAAACTGAATGTGTGATGATCTTAATTGCTCCAAGGGCCAATAATGAAGCATTAAAAAAGCAAAGCAAAAAAAAATCACAGTAAGGTAAATCTAAGACTCTTAAGCTTCCATTTCAGGTTTTATCTGAGTCGTAATGCGTGGAGGACTGGAAACCTAGTGTGTCAGTGCAGTGCCGATATCCAGCCAGAGTAAGTGGGTTCAGTAAAGTAAAGGGTGTATTTGATTTTTGGCTCCTGCTGACCTTGGGGCAGCTTTATCGGCAGTGCTGGTCTGGGAGCTAACAGTGCCTCCCTCACGTCTCCTATGGAGGAGATACTGGGCTTTCCTTGGTTGATGCTGCTTTTCGGAGGACACCCATGTGCTAGGCTGAGGTCGGGAAGGAGGCAGGAGGGTGTGTGAGAGGGGTGATTGGTTTCTTGCTATAGGAAAGCTGGCACTTGTCGGTGTCCTGGTCTCATATGCCAGGTTTCTGTGGAGACAATCTCTAGTATATAAACTGTCAGATGTTTGGGGAGCTACGTGCTGCTGAGCAGGAAATCGTTCGCATTCCTTATCTTCCACAGCAGGCTCAAGAAAAGCCCTGCCAAACATACTGCTCCCAGGCCTTGGGGAGCAGGGCTTGAACCCTGGGAAAGGGCAGGTACCCCCTTTGGCCCCTTCACCGGGGTTTTTCTCATCAGAATTGAATTCACGTGATTCCCAGGCATTTGTCCTGAAAAACCTCTTAACGTCACAGGTTGGATGACTCTTGTTAATCTCTTCTGATGTGTTCATGGGCCCCATCTTGACTGCAGTGAAAACGCTGAACAGAGATGGGCTCAAATAAACAGGCTGGATCTCAAAGCCCCTGAACGTTAAAAATAGTCTGAGGTTGAATCTAGATTTTACAAGTTGGCCTCATGAATGAGGCAACTAATCCCTTCTCAGCCAACTGAAAGACAAAGTGATTTGAATGAGATCTTTTATTGGACCAACTTTTGTTGGAAATAAGCAAACGTTCGGGCCACACAGGGCCCTTCCTCAGGCATGTAGCATAGTTGGATGAAGGGCCCTGCGTAGCCCGAAAGCTTGCTTATTTCCACCACCAACAGTTGGTCCAATAAAAGATCTCATTCAAACCACTTTGTGTCTCTGTCACTTGGGACCAACACAGCAACCACTGGCAGCCAGCTGAACCAATATATTATAGATCTGCTCCCAAACTCTATAGTTAAGGTATCTGCACTGCACTGTCAAAACAATGATATTCTAATTATTATAAAATCAAATTGGTATGTCTTATAGAAGTGAAACTTGGCAGGAAGGGTGCTTGGACAAGACATGAAAGGTATCCAAATTTCAGAAAATCCATTGACGAATTAACAAGTTATAGCAGTTTGAATTTGGGAGGCAAAAGCAGAAATGTTCCCTTTTTGTGACTTTCTTGTCCACACGTTACTAGTGCTCAGAGTGGTATTAAAGAAGTTAGAAGTGTTGCAGAGTTCAAGCTGGGCTTCTTTTTAAGGTCATTTGCTTGCACAAGGTTAAACAAAGAGTTGGCGTTTTGGTGATGGCATATGTTCTCTTTAAATGGGACAAGGTCCTGAAAAAGAGGATGCTTTAAGAAAGTTCAGCACCAGCTCATTTGGGTTGCTCTGCTTTGAATTTCGTAGAACCACATATTTTAATGCAATAACCCTCCTTCCGCCACTGTTGCTTATAAACAATGGTACATGCACACTTACTCAGCAACCTACAAACAATACACCCTTATGGTTCACAAAAATACAATGCATTTCCACGTGCACAAATACTCCTTTTACCCTAACCCTGCAAACACTTAGATACACAAATGGCTTTTCTCCCTCTTTACACACAAAACCCAGCATGTGCTCACAAACAAGCTAGGCTTTTATCCTTACCCACAAGCAAAGTTTGTTTCTTCGTATACAGATCCGTGTATCTACGCGCATGGACAGGTAAGATGCGCTGTCATCTTCAGCATCCAGTGAACAGTGTTTTAGTCCCATATCTCAAGCAGGGCCATTACACCAATAATTTTACAGGTTGGCTGCAAAGTGCAGGCACAGAATGGCGAGTAATTTGAATGTAAGACAGATGGCTACAGCCTACAGGGACTTTCACCCGCCTCTTGTTTCTCGTTTAATCAGGCTTATGCAGACATTGTCTGTGCCCCCTGTTCTGAGAAAGTGTCTCATTAACCACGGTGGGTGTGCACCTTGTTGTTTTAGATTTCAGCAGAGTCACTCCAGGAACAAATCAAGCCAAATGGCTCATGATTCTTCTTTGGGAACAGCTAATTAGGGCTCCAAGCCATCTCTGAATCTCCTCCATACCAAATCCATCCCCCAGAGATTTTCTGGTTTGCTTGAGAAAACAGCCTGCTTGGTGTGTCCTGAAGCTTCACACCATCCCTTCCTCCTTCTCTTCCTCTGTCAGCAGCTCAAGGCTCATTTATTGACTACTGAAAGAAGGGAATATCCTGACTAATCCCTCTGGCAAAGGTTTGCAGAATTGGCTTATCCTGTCTTAAAGAAAAACGGTCTACTCCTTATTTAGTATTTACCCTGCAGTGTTTGCAAGACCCTCTTGCAAAGTTTTGTGAAGGAAACATAATTCCTGAGAAATATTGTAATGTGCTGGAACTACAGAAAAAGAAATGTAGCAGCTGTCACTGGCCTTCCCCGGTCTCACCTTTTACCCCTCATCTCCGTCCAAAACTCTGCTGCCAGGGTCATCTACCTCGCCAGTCGCTTCGACCATGTGCAGCCCCTCCTTTCTTCGCTTCACTGGCTTCCCCTTCCTGAATGAATCCTGCACAAGCTCCTAGTCTTCACCTATAAAGCTCTTCACAACCTTGCTCCCCCCTACCTCTCTGCACTTATCGCCCTCCATACTCCAGCCCGTGCACTTCGCTCCTCCTCTGTCCCTTCTCTCACCCTTCCACGCCTTCCCTGCTCCCCTAAGCGCCTTTGTCCCTTCTCACTTGCTGCCCCTCATGCCTGGAACTCCCTCCCTGTCCACATCCGCCTTGCCCCCTCCCTTCATACCTTCAAATCTCTCCTTAAAACTCACCTCTTTCGCTCTGCTCTGTCTGACTCTTTATCCTGCTGAGCCACTATTCCTATACCTACGATCGGTTTACCCTTATCCTTGCAACATGGACCTGCCTGCTGTCATTCTCATCGTAACCAAGCCAAGTACATGCACTTGAGACCTCGCATCTTCATGAATGTTAGACCCCTTGTCTCTCCCTCTGTTCCCCTTCCCAAGTCTCTCCCCCAGCTCCTGTCTCTCAGATTGTAAGCCCTAGGGGCAGGGACCGTGTCTATTTTATTACTTTGTAAAGTGCCAGGTACACTGCTGGCGCTATATAAATGTTTGTTAATAATAATAATAATAAAAGCTTGGCGCTAACAACAGGATTAGTGCGAATTGAACATGTACACTCAGTACATAATATGCAGGATTGTCAATTCTTGCGATTCTAGTGCAGGACTTTGAGGGCTTCTTAGAGCCTAAAATTGCAAGATTCATGATAAAAATGGCAAGATCAGCTTTTGTTTTTATAAAATGTAAATCTTTAGCCCTCATGGTTGCACAGAGAAGCTTGAAAATATGCCATCAGTTTGCTGCAAAAGGGTCACAAACCATAAGACAAATCTGAGAACCTGTAATTTAATATTTATTTATTTATTAAGAATCCCATGATGTTTTAAGTTTGATTCATGATTTTTAAAAAAAAAAAAGTTTTGGGTTCTTAACCTGGCATACGATTGAACCCATTTCCTTGCCTGTTTTTATCAGGTATTTTTAATGTTTGTGCTTCAGTTTCAGATTTAATTAAACCAGAAACTTAGACAAGCAGCTGAGCTCACTTCAAAAATCACTGGCTTTCACCACTACCTGTGAGTGGATTAGATGAGCAATATTACCTGCTGCACCAGATTGTGGTGTTACATGGATCCACAAAAGAGATGGCAAATAGTCCCTTTGTACTTTGTAGCATTTTACAACTTCTTCTTCCAGAATTGAGTGCAGAGATCTCTGTGCGTGTGCCCTCAAAGCCAGGAGGGCCCAGAATTGGAAGGATGAATATTAACTCTTCTGTGATCCTTTAAGCGACACTTTGGAAATTAGATCTCTCAGCCCCTCTAAATGATTGCTTCTGCCCAAAGAAAGAATTTTTCTGAGTCAGAACAACTGTGTCTGGGGACTGAGCCCTGGGCTCCAGTTACTAAATATTTGAGAACAGGGAAGCCATTTATCATGGGGAATGGACCAAAGAGCAATGTGGGGAAGATCAGTTTTCTAGTTGGAAGGCTGTTGTTCTCTGTGGGGATATTATATCAGGACTTATATTGTAGAAGGACCCAAGCATCAAGGGAAAGCAAGTGGGTCAACCAGCCCATGGTACAAAGCAGGAAATGACCTCATACCTTTGTCATGAGACCTTCAAATAGTTAGACCTCAGAGGGAATGTTCTCCGTTTCTTATCAGTGACCAGAAGACTTTGGCTTGATGCTGAGGGGAAGGAATGTTTTCCTGCCATGTCCAGGGATCATAGAGGGTGTGTTCTTTAGATTCTAGGAGAGGAGTTCGTGGGAGAGAAGAGGTAACAAAGAAACTCCAGTTTCTGCTTGTTTCCTGAATAGCCCTTGAAGATGTTCAAGCTGTGTTCAAAGCAGCAACATCAGAGTGAATGGTCCAACATAAATGAGGTCAAAAGTTGCTACAGCCATTGCAATCAGTTCTCTCAGATAAGCAGACCAGCAAAGACTTTCTCATTCCCCATAGCAGGTGCATAGAACTGTCACAACAGAAAAGTGTCTTAATGAGTCAATCTTCCAAGTCACAAAATATGTAGTAAATATGCATTGCACTGCCAAAACATAGTACATTATCTTCAGGGGCATTACACTTAGCATACATTTGGGACAATATCTATATGCCATGAGGGTAGATCACAATATTTTCCTATTTGGAAAGACCCAGTTTATTCATTGGAACCCCTGCCCCAAAGCCTCCCTAGAGATGTGGTTATACTTGTGCCACATGATGAACAGCTCTTAAGCCATTTGAGTTTCCCTCTCACTTGCTGTGTAGCTGGATGTTCCAATGTAGGCCCGTGCTCACACTCCAAATTTGGGTTGAAGCCCAACTGCTTTGGGCCCAAGCCTAATGTGTGCAGATGTCCCTTCCTCTACAGAGTGCTGTGATGTCAAGATACTTTGGTGAGGGAATGGAGTCAGAAAAGGGGTGGAGGAGGACCATAAACCTGCCCCTTTCCAATATGGCCCCATCCCACAAAGCACCATGACATCACAGCACTCCACGGGTGAGCCGATTGAAGTTGAATCCAGACAAGACTGAGGTGATGGTGTTTGGCCAACCTAGTGATCTGGGGAAAGTTGGAACACCCATCACTGATGGGGTTAAGCCTCACTTGGTCACAGGTTCACAGCCTTGTGGTGCTCTTGGATCCATTGCTGCACCTGGGCTGTCAAGTTGCGGCAGTGGCCAGGAGGGTCTTTCACCAACTCCATCTAGCACGACAGCTGCGACCTTTTTTTTACCAGATTCAGACCTGGCCACCATCATCCATGCCTTCATAACCTTGAGGCTAGACTACCGCAATGCAATCTATATGGGGCTGCCCTTGATGACTGTCTGGAAGCTGAGGTTGGTACCCAGTGACTATCAGGGGCGTGGCGGGGCACAGCCCCCAATTCTGACTAGGTACTCACCCAGGCACGAGGGAAGTCCAAGTTCATAATCAGTTTGAGAGTCTGGGTCAAATTCCAGGAGAGTCCAAAGAACAGGCACCAAGGCACAAAGTAAAGTCCAAGTTTGCGGTCAGTTCCTGAGTCTGAGTCAAATTCCAGAAGGCAGTCCAACAAAACGGGCAAAGACTGGAAGAGGGTGAACAGGCCAGGAGTGTGGTGCAGGAATCCAGGAGCTGGGACAGACATGGGTACAGAGGCAGAAGCGGAAACTTCGAACTGGATCATGATGCAGGTGCTAGGCGGAGGCAGGAACACAGAAGCAAGGTGTGGTAATGGGCTGAGGAACACAGGAGCGGAGGTTAGGTGTGGGAGCAGAAGTTGGAAGAGGGGAGGATAGTGAGACAGAGCAGAAAATCTGCATAGATAGAAAGCCAAGGTATAGAATGGCTGCCTGTTCTTAATATATGGGAGGGGAAGTCCTAGGAGCTTCCTGCTCCTCCCCCTTTAAATCCCAGAGTGACTCCATATAGGTTGAGGCCAAAGCACATAGCATGGTGCTGGCACTACCTGTGGTTACCTGATTTTGCAAGTAAAATCTGGTAACCTCTGGTTCCATCGTGCTTGGGTCAGGTCTAGAGCTGCAACCAAGAACCCAAAGGTCCAGACACCCCTGACAAATCTGGGGTGCCTGAACTGACCCGGCCCCGTTTGGGCACCATCAATGCCCAATCAGGACCGAACAGGCTGCTTAAACATGCTGGTTGGCCGTTGAAAGTGACAGGCCTCAACCGGGTCCACTGCAGAGCCCAGCTCTGCAGCGGCCCCAGCCAGGGACTGTCACTTTCAATGGCTGCTCCCCCTCACCCTACAATGCCTCTCACCTAACAGGCACCATGGGGGTGGAGGAAGGTGCCAATTGGCCTTTGAAAGCGACAGGCTCTGGCTGGAGCAGAACCAGGCTCTGCATTCCTCCCAGATGGGGCTTGTCACTTTCTCTGGGTAATGCTCACATTTTCAGATATCGGGCACCTGATTGGTCCCCAACAGCCTGCCGGGTGCCCCAAAATGTGGGCATTACCCACAGGTACTAATTTTAGTACCCGTTGCAGCTCTAAGGCCACATGGCTCTGCTCCAAAGACTTCTATACGTATCACCAATTTACCTAGCATTAAAAAGGAGCCCATTATGCTTTTTCCTCATTTATATCCACAGGACATGATTCCCCCCCCTCCCCCACTCAAGCACAAACAGCTTGCAAAATGAACTCCATGCCAGCAACCTGGCAACCTTACCACAAGCAGCGAGTGTCTGCAGAGCAGTAGTCAGGCAACCCTACAATATATAAATACAAGATACAAAGTCCGGCACTCAGTAGCAACCCTGCAACAACAAAGCAGCATTCACAGCCCATGGAAGAGGTTTCCAGACTGTAGCCAGGTCTAGGATTACCACTTCTTTGGGTTGTGCTGCAGCAGCTCCAGACGGAGTAACTCTATCTTCCCAGGTTCTCAAGAAACTTTTCAGAGGAAGCAGGAGACAAGTCCAGAAAAGGAGGAGTGAAAAAGTTCTTCTACCCCTTTTCTGAAGTAAACATCCCCCCTGAAGAGTGTCATGATGTTATGATTCTTTAAATGGGCATGGGCCATGTCAGAAAAAGGCAGGAGTCCTTTCCCCTCCTTTCTGGGGCAAAAGGACTCCTGCCCTTTCTGGGTCAAAGCATGTGGGCTGCCATCCACCACTATGGTGGCATGGGAAGGGGAAACTCTGACAGAAAAGCAACAACCACCAGTTAGAAAAAAATAACTTCAAAGGTTGGCAGGCAGTGTCCCTTTAAGAAACCTCAAGCCCCAACTTTCAAAGACCAACAAAGGAGCATCTTTGCTCCCCAGTTGAGCCACGTGATCCCGGTTTTCAACACCAGGTGTTCCCACACTGTAAATGTTTACAGGCTCCAAAAAGAGTCATGGCAGTTCAAAGAGAAAGACAAACAAGCGAACCTTTCATGCAAGTTTCCTGCACTCTAAAGCTCAAACCATCCCTCCCCATTTGTAAACAATATTAAACTACTCGCGCCCCACTTTACTTCCCCTCATTAAAACAAAGGACTGGACTCCTACCCCACCCCCAATTGCCAGTAAGAAACTTTGATTGAAACCTCTCATGCCCCCCTTGGAACAAAACAGAAAGCAGGAGCAAAAGGGTTTAATGGGAGAAAGCAAAGCTTTATGTGCCCTTCCCATGCCAGCATACTGGATGCCAGGCAGCTAGAGGCTGCCACTTGGCCTCTACTATCCAAGGCTCCAAGTGCCCATACTCAGTCTTCCCCCATAGAAAGATCCCCAGGAAAGAAACTTGAGGGGACTTGGCAGAACGCATCCATATTACCTCATGGGAGGGGGGGAGCAAAGACAACTCCTGTGGAGCTCAGGGCCATGACAGGGAACAGCATGGGAGAGATCCTGTGTTTCCACACTTAACTTCAAACTCCAAAGCTTGCTGCTGCTCTTCTCAGCTCTCTGACAATTTTGCCCCATTAAGTGGCTCCAAGACACTTAAAGGCTCTTTAAGGAAGGGTCTCCACTGCCTAAAGCAGGGGTGCAGAGACTTTTCCCTCCCACGGGCCACTTTGAAACTTAGAACAAGCTCCATGGAGTTTGGGGTGGGTGTGCTGAAGGCGTGTGGCTCAAGGTGGGGGAAAGAAGGTGAGATGTCAGGTCGTGGATCTATGCCATGGACCCACCCATCCCTTATCCCTGAGTGCATGACCTCATCTGTGCTCCCTTTCGCCAAGCTAGCTCTTTCAGTGCTAGAGGATAGTGGTTGGATCCAGGAGCCAAATCCAAGAACTGGAAAGGGGCCAAATAAAAATAGGACTAGGATCAGGGTCCCCCCCACCCTGTGACTTAAAGGATCACAGAAGAGTTAATATTCATCCTTCCAATTCTGGGCCCTCCTGGCTTTGAGGGCACACGCAGAGAGCATAGACCAGGGCCTTTGGGTGGTATGAGATTGGCCTTCCACTCTGAAATGGCTAGTTTGAGTAGTACAGTCCAGGTATCAGTGATTGTGCCAGTTTAGTGACTTGTATCAAAATGAGTTGGTGAACTCTGGCTAGGTTTTGCTGTACATTAAAAAACTACAAATATTTGTCCTTGGAATATTCTGTACATTGCTCCTCTCATTGACTTCGCATGAGGTTGTTAGTTAATAGACCTCCTGAAAACCAGGCCTGTGGTGTTTCTCGGGAGGCCTACAAGATGGTTAAACTTGTTCAGATGCTGCACTGTGACAGTAATCGATCACCAGGTGATTAAAATATTGTGTATCCCCTGCTTACTACTCAGGGGATGTTTCTCCTTACTAGTAAGCAGAAATTGGCGGTAGCCTCATCTCTGTTTAAAGTTGGCAGTTGTCTTGTATCACAGAAACTACTATGGTAGCTAGCAGGGTCAACAAAGTAGCCAAGAATTTGAATGGGCCCCAGAGGTTGCTGGTAGTGATCTAAGTTCATCTCTCAGCTGCACTGGAGTAAACTTTGTGTAACCCTACAGGTGCAAGTTAGTATAGTTGCTATGAAACTGCCTGTACTCTGCCCATTCTGTACAAAAATGTACTTCAACGAATTTCACACCTTTCAAAGATGCTTTCCATATCCTTTGGAAAAATGAGGCAATACAAGCTATCTGATGTGCTGAGCTGGATAAAGATGTGTGAAGCTGGGTAGAGAGTTTACTGCTTTACAGTAAACAGAGGCAGAGAGCTGCATTAGTCATCATAAGCTGCAAAGCCAAGAGTTAATGACACGGCAAAAGATGTTTATAGAGAATGACAATGAAGGGAACAGAGGAGCTAGACCTGCAAACCCACTGTGATTATAAAGGTACCTGAGCAGAGGGTAACTTTATAAGTAGACTGTGAAGAAGTGGATTTTACCCAAGTGGACTGTGAAGAACTGCAGGAGAATCCAAACGGCATATGAAATTTAATGTGGACAAGTGCAAAGTGATGCACATAGGGAAAAATAACCCAACTATAATGGTTGGTTCTAAATGAGGAGTTACTATTCAGGAAAAGGATCTTGGAGTCATTGTGGACAATACATTGAAATCTTCAACTCAGCGTGCAGTGACGGTAAAAAAAAGCAAACAGAATGTTGGGAATCATTCGGAAAGGTATAGAGAATAAAACTGAAAATATCATAATGCCTCTATATAGATCTATGGTATGACTACACCTGGAGTATTGTGTGCAGTTCTGGTCGCCCCATCTCAAAAAAGACATAGTAGAACTAGAAAAGGTACAGAGAAGGGCAACAAAAATGATCAAGGGCATGGAATGGCTCCCGTATGAAGAAGAGGCTTGATCGGTTAGGGCTCTTCAGCTTGGAGAAGAAACAACTGAGAGGGGATATAATAGAAGTTTATAAAATCATGAGTGGTGTGGAACACGTAAATAGGGAGCGGTTATTTACCCTCTCTAAGGCCATTTTTGCATGGACCCCCCCCCCCTCTGGGTGTGCAGGCGGGTGTGCAGCGGGAGGGGGGTGTCTACCTGTGGAAACACCATGGGCAGTGGGTGGAGGTGAATGTGCTCTCCTGGCGCACACCCATCACCCACCCACGGAGCCATCCAACAAAACGGAGGAGGCTCCATGGGTGGAGATGGGTGTGTGCCCATGGGAAAGGGAGCACACACCCCTCCATCTGCCGCTGGCGCACACCCATCCATCCACCCACCCACCCAGCAGTGCCATGTGAAAATGGCCTTTGAGTACTAGAACAAGGGGACACTCCATGAAATTAACTGGCAGCAGATTTAAAACAAAGGAGAAAGCATTTTTTTCACTCAGTGCACAATTAACTTGTGGAACTTGCTGCCAGAGGAAGTGATCCCGGCTGGTGGTTGTAGCTAGTTTTAAAAAGGGATTGGATAAATTCTTGGAGAATAGGTCCTTTAATGGCTATTTAGTCAAGTAAGTTTTGGGAACATAACCTCTAACTGTTGGGGGCTGGAACAGGGAATGGATTGCCCATTGTGACCTGTCAGGAACTTCTCCCAAGAGAAAGAGATTGGCCACTGTCAGAGACAGGAGGCTGGGCTTGATGGACCATTGGTCTGACCCAGTATGGCACTATTTAATTATGTTGTTTTCCATTATATTTTCCAGGAGGGGAAAATTTCCAGAGGCTTGATTGTCACTGAATGTCTCTTTGACATTGGGCAGGGCACTGTGTTGATTGTATGAAGCAGGATTTCTTTTGAAATTATAGCAATCTAAGTAGCAGGATTTCTTTTGAAATTATAGCAATCTAAGTAGCAGGATTTCTTTTGAAATTATAGCAATCTAAGTAACATTCCTGGATCAGTTGGGCTGATAAGAAACAAGGCTGTATGTCTTTGTGTGTGGCAATGGCAGGGAATGGAAAGTGGAACCTCTTTCCTGCAATCTGATTTCCTAGGGGACAGGTTTGAAACACAAGGCACATGTGATGTTATGTATCTTAGGGTATTAATTAATGAGACATTAGCTTGTTGAAGTCTTGGTTCGATCTGTGCAGCCCCTCACTCCCGTTTTACATGTCCAACCTAATAAACGAGTAGACCTCCCACCCCCTCGTGTGCCTTTCATGTGCTTGCTGGTAGTCTCCATTGCCAGTGCCAGTGAATGCAGAGAGAGGGGCAGGAAGCAGTTGCTCCTTGGAAACTCCAGGATTTCCACCCATGACTTTATGGTGCTGGCCGACCTAGATGTGTGGAGGCACTGCCTGCAGCCTAATTGGTGGGATGCGGACACATGGGCACACGTTAGCCTGCATTCGCCCTCACGGTTGGCTCTACATGCCGTGAGTTGGGGGCTGCAGGTCCGGTGGGTGGTGGCTCCACTTCCAGTGCGGATGAACACCTCATAAATGTGCAGGTGGATACCACCTGGTGTGGGTTAATGTGGGATAACATTTTGTTAACACCTTTAATTGCCACTTGAAACATCCACTCTGGGCTTGTTCAGAGGAAGTGGTTCTCCTCAGGTCACTGTCGAAGTGGCCCAGTCATCTGCATGTTGCCACGGATAATCTGCATGTTTAGCCCAAATAAAGCAGGGTAAATTACTTGTTTAATCTGTGGCAATTACCTCTCATACTGTTATCCCAGTATGTGTGAGCATTCCCTACCAAGGGCGTAACAATACAGGGATATGCAGTGCAGCTGTACTGGGAGGCCCATGAGCCATATGGCCCATACTCCCTATAGAGCTGTATCTTCTTATGCTGGGAGGAAGAGGGGCACTAAGAGAAGCAAATGAGTGTGTGTTGCATGAAACCCTAATAACAGCAGCTCTTACTCTGGGTACTAAAGTGAAGTAAATAGTTGCAGCATACTCCCTTTCCTGCAGCTTCCTTCCTTGGCATATGGGTACCTGAAGAGGAACTGTTGTCCTGTACTTGGGGAAGCATGGGTTTCTGGGCAACCACAGACCTAGAAAGCCTTTTCCCAGGCATACCTTTTGCAATTTTACTCCTACCACAAATCTTCATTTGTAGGAAAAAAGTCTCAGTGTAGCCATGGCATCTTGCCATGAATTGAATGCAGGATGCATATATCTTGCAGCTGACAGTTTGGATGCAGAAGTAAACCAGAGCCAAGGCTCTTGGCATGGGACTTGCAATGCCACGTGCTTTGAGACTGAGGATTGTGTGTGGGCTCTGGTCACTGTGAATTAAGGGCATGCATCACTTTGTGGTGTGCCCATTACAACTGTATCGGATAGGGAGGTGGCAAGGAAATCCATATTGCTTCGATTTTAGATGTGGCTATTCCAGGGTTTTCTTTTGCCTTGCCCTGATGTTAGAAACACAGGTTCAAATTTTAAAAAGGACTCTGCATCCACTTGCCAGGGTGCTGAGTTCCCTCTGAATATGTTGCACAATGGGAGTTTCCTCCATGCTTAGCACTTTTGAAAATCTGAACCTTATTTTGATGCTTAAATGGGACTCGATCCCTTTAGAAAAATCAGTTGCATCTGTATGTAAAGGGCTTGATCTTTGCGCTTCCTTTCAGAGCATCCTGCAGTGCTACTGCAACTCTAAATGCTGTCTCTATGATGCTAATCTCACAATAGTGTTGCTCTTATAACAAAGCCAAATTGCCATTCTCATTGTTGATCATTTAGATAACGCTTTCTGTTTTCAAAGTGCTTTACAATCTTTCTCTATATCACTCTCACAACAACCCTGTGAAGAAGATGTAACCTGGGTTCTGAGGGATGAGCCCCTGCAGGATCTGCAACCCAGCCCCTATGGGATCCTGTTCCCTCAAAGTGTTCGTTATTTACAGTGCTCACCCAGCATCTAATCAACCGTTCCAGTAAGCAGACCACTACATGCCCTTGCAGCATAGGCTCCCCTAATCCTCTTGCTCCCCTGATCAGGAACAATCCTTCCAGAACTGGGTTTCAAGCAGTCCATACGTATAGATTTCCTGAGTACCTATACACTAGGCCCCTTGGCTAGGCATAGTTCCTCCCAGCGAGGTTCTTCCATGGCTTCAGGCTGGCTCCCAAGCCTCAGGCCCTGCAAGGCAGAGACCTCTCTCTGTCTCCTACCTCTCCCTGGTGGTCTCCCAAACTGAGGCTCAAGCTCAGTTTTTTTCAGGCCCTAGGGCTAGCCACACCCAGCCCAGCCCAGCCGGCCCTATGTAGCCACTCTGTTGGGGCTTCTTAAAAGGCCAGAAGCCTGCCCCACACTCTGCTGACATAGGGCTGCATTGTGCAATGACTCCACTCCAGGCCCTGAGGGCCTGATCCTGCCAGGGATCACTGTGACAGTAGGTTTTAGTTGTTCTCACGATTTTACAGATGAAGAAACTGAGGCTGAGACAAGTGATTTACCCAGGGCCACCTGGTGAGTTCCTGGCTAAGGCAGGATTTGAGCCCTGGGCTTTCAGCTACAACACCAAGACCAATACCTTTTCCACTCGACTACATTGGCTCATTGCCTAAGGAATTAAATCCAGGGGCTATGATCAACCTTTCAATTCTGGTAATCACTGGTAAAAATGCTGGTGGTCGTTATTATTTGTATATTTATTTATTTATTTTATTTATTTTAAGCATTTATGAGTCACCCCATATGCCTACGGCATCCTGGGGCGATGTACAGCTAGATAAAACATTAATAAAAACAATTTTTAAAAACATCACACAATTTAAAACATCACAAGGGTAGAATAATAACTAAAAATAAAATAAAATAAGGGCAGGGAAGAGCTAAAAACCCTATCCCCCCCCCCCTCCCCGAAGGCCTGGGTGAACAGCCAGGTTTTACAAGCCCGACGAAAGACCAGTAGACTTGGGGCCAGGCGGGCTTCCTCCAGGTGGGACTGACCGTGGCTGGGGGCCCATCCCTATGGGAGCTAAGCCCACTGCGGCGCTGCGCAGCCGCTTGTCCCATTTAAAAAAAAACNCAAGACCATGAAGGGCCTTATAGATCATTACCAATACCTTGAAACTGGCTCGGCACGCTATTGGCAACTAGTGCAGAGTCCTGAGCACCGGTGTTATATGCTCCTAACAACCCGTCCCCATCAGGAGATGGGCCGCTGCATTCTGCACTAGCTGCAGCTTCCAAACTAGGAACAAGGGCAGCCCCACGTAGAGTGCATTGCAGTAGTCCAGCCTCAAGGTGACAAAGGCATGGATGAGGGAGGCCAGGTCCGGTCTGGAGATGTATGGACGCAGCCTCTGCACTAGATACAACTGGCGGAAGGCGGCCTTCACCACCACCTCCACCTGTCGATCGAGGCGGAGATCCGAGTCCAACACCACCCCCAGACTCCGAACCTGCTGAGCTATAGGAGGGCGAACCCCCCCAATCAGGGGGGCCGGCACCTCCCTCACCCTCCCCACCACCATCACCTCCATCTTATTGGGGTTGAGCTTCAGTCTGCTCTGCCCCATCCACTCCGCCACGGCCTCCAAACGCTGGGACAGCAACGAGACAGCAGCGTCTGGGTCAGCTGAAAAAGAGAGGTACAGCTGAGTATCATCAGCATATTGGTGACATCACACCCCGAACCCTCTCACGACCTCCCCCAAGGGCTGCAAATTCACATTAAATAATAGTGGAGACAGAATGGTACCCTGCAGAACGCGGCAGGACAAGGCGTGGAAGCAAGATGTTTCAGCTCCCAACACCACCCGCTGGCTTCTCCCCGAGAGGAATGAGCAGAGCCATTCAAGAACAGTCCCGTCTGGACCCCCCCAGGTCATGTAGCCATCTCAACAGCAGCCCATGGTCCACGGTATCAAAAGCGGCCAAGAGATCTAGCAGGATAAAAAATGTAGAACATCCTGCGTCCATCTCCCTCTGAATCCGAGCGATATTGTCCGCGAAGTAGGTGACAAATTCCTCACAGCGGGCCTGGGTCAAGTCCCCGTCCAGGCGGAGGGAGACCGGACTGACCAGCCCCCACACCACCCGAAACAGCTCCGCCAGGCATGACTTCACAGATGCTATGAAGGCAGCAAAGAACTCTTTCTTTGCTGTCCTCACAGCCTCAACATAGGACCGCAAATGGGCCCGATGGAGAAGTCGGTCGGAGTCAGAGTGAGTCCGACGCCAGCGTTGCCCTAGCCTCCTGCCTACTTGTTTCATACACCGCAGCCCCTCAGTAAACCAAGGGGCCCTGCGGTGACGAGACAGAGGCAGAGGGCGTCTCAGAGCCACCCTGTCAATGACCTTCCCCAGCAAGCTGTTCCAATGCTAGACTAGCTCATCGACAGAGTGGCCGTTCAGGTCCAAGGTTAATTCCCTCAGGACCTTTTGGAACCGCTGAGGTTCCATCAGCCTCCGAGGGCGGACCAATCTAACTGGTCAATTCCCCTTCTGGAGATGGGGTGCTGAAAGACTGGCCTGGACGAGATAATGGTCCATCCATGACAAGGGCATAGCCCTAACCTCCCCCACTACCGGACCACCCACCTCAAGGCCAGAGCCAAAGATCAGGTCGAGTGTATGCCCCCCCACGTGGGTCGGGTAGGTGACCACTTGGGACAAATCCATGGTTGCCATGGCGGCCATGAATTCTCGCTCCTACAAGGCCGGCATCGGCATAAACGTTGAAGTCCCCCAGGACCAAGGTCCTGGAGGAGCGCAGCGCCACCTCCGAGTCGTCTCTAAAAAAAAAATTGCTGTATATCATCAGCAATGTGGCTAGTGCTGTGAACAGTCATGATGGGAGACAGTCCTTATTCCAGGGGCTTACACTCGAGGATAGACAAGTGAAGAGCGACATAAGAGAAGATGGGAATACATTTGAGAAGTTGCAGGCACGTGTGCTGAGCTAAGTTAAAGGGAAGAAGGAGAAGACTAAATTTGAAAGCTATGGGGGTGAGGAGCTAGGGAAAGCCTAATGGAAAAGGTAGTTTTTTAGGAGGGCTTTTAAGATTGGGAGGGACTTGGGAGCTGAGCAAATGCACTAGGAAAGATAGTAGATAGTTCCAGACCTGCGAGTATTGGCTTAGACAGAGAGCATATTTTTTAAATGGATACCACTTAAAAACACATGCACATAAAACGACCCCAAATCCATCAATCAGGAATCATGCCAGCCAGCCATTCTTCATGGAGACACTTTAGGCTAAAAGTTCAATATTTTCACCAAGTTACTGGCTCAAAATCCAAAGCAACTTGCGTAATGTTGAGGTTTCAGGGCATTGAACCCAGCTTAGCCCTAGCGAGAATGCTGAAAGAAAATAAAAACACTGGAATAATATACTGTGCTTGACCTTTTCTTAATTATTTTATATTTTAAAGAGAGTGTAGTGCCAGTTCCATATTTTCAGCCCTGGAGACCAAAGTCCTCTCCCAAAATTTTAGATATACTAGTGGTACCTCAACCCAGTCATTGTACCACGCTCTGGCAAAGCCATCTTTAGGCTTGATAGAAGAGTTTACTTCTACTAATCATTTCTATAGTGCTACTAGGCATACAGAATGCTTTTATATAGTTACAGATTTTTGGAGATGGGTCCCTGCCCAGTGGGCTTACAATCTAAGATGGACAAGGGTGAGGGGAACACAGGGAGAGACAGACACACGCATATTCCTATTCTGCAAATGGGGAACTGAGGCTAAGACGTATTGACTTACCCAAAGTCACTCAGTGAGTTCATGGCTAGGGCAGGATTTGAACCCTGGCTTTCCAGGACCAAGTCCAGCACCTTATCTACCACATCACACTGGCTCGCTGGTTTAGGGTAGTGGGGAAATTTTTCCCTTCTGCAGGCTGCTTTGAAAATTAGTAAAAGCACCACAGGCCAGATAAGAGTTGGGAGTGGGGTGCTTAAGTAGTATGCTCAGAATGAAGGAAGAAAGGGATGGCTCTGTGCCAGGATGGGAACCTGAGGGGGGCCAAATGCAGCCTGTGGATAGTTTTTATGTGCCCCTTTACAGGTTCTGGATTTGGTCCCTAGATCCAGTTCCTACCCCCAAGCACTGAAAAACTGAGCTCAGGGGTAAGGGAATAGAGATGAGGGCATGCATTGCATACGAGGGTAGGAGACAGATCCATGATCTGGATCTTTGTCTTCCTGAGTACAGCACTTGAGCACCTGTTCTCCCCCCCTCCCCCCAATTCTATACTGCCCTTGGAGCTTGCATTAATTTTAAAAGTAGACCGTGGGAAGGAAAGGGTTCCCCACCTCTGATCTAGGACATGGTTCATGTTTTTGAGTGCATGCCCCCTTCTCGGTTCCCTCCACCTGAGTGCACTATTTTGGTGCTTGAGGCGAGGGTAGGGACATGATCTACAGGCCAGATCCAAGATGGCACTTCCAGTGAAGGAACCGCGTGCCATCATGCATGATGGTGGCTTATAGAGTGTGGATATCAGACTGAACTCCAATGGATCCATTTGTTATAAGAAACCTCTGAAAGGCTGTATGGGGGATACTTGGCCCCAGCTGGCCTGTGGAAAGGAATGGAACCATGAATCAAAACCAGCGTTCTCCCTTTTGACATCACAGAACACAAAAGCTTGTCCATAAATGGAATTTTAATTCTGTGGGAAATCCTGATGTTTTCATTTCCTTTTACACCCCAAATTGAGATTAAAAATGTTTAAATACTGTAATTTTTCATAGAAATCAAATTTCCTGAAAATGTTTGGTTTAGGTCAACCCAAACTGAAATATTTTTGCTTTTGGTTGACTGTGTCAATGGTGTGGTACATTGTGGGAATTACAGTTCCTGGTATCTTCTACCTCTGTCTACCCTGTAAATCCAGCTTTGTCTCGCATGATGTGCTTCAGCCTTCCCCATTGAGAAAACTCTTCAATATAACTATTCTGACCAGCCCTGTAGAACACTAGTTCTTAGGATACCTCACTGTCTAGGAAAATGAGAGCTGATTTGGGCCTTATTTACATGGGCAACTTGATTACAGTTATTGCTGCAGCTGTACCAGTGTCACGTTGTGTAGGCAGGCAGATTTGCTGTTGGAAACAATGGTCTTTATCCAGTTTCAAACCAGATTTGGCTCCACTGGTGGAAATTTCACCTTGGCACATCTGCTGTAGGTAGGGTGGCCACCCATCCCTAATTTTAAGGAATTGTTCTTGATTCATTCATTTGTCCCAGGGGTTTCCACTGGTGTTACTACACGTGCACCACTCATACCAGTAATTGTGGCAAATCTCCAATGTATCCTGTGCAATTAGAGGTGTACCCTCTCTGAACCCAGCCTTAAAACATGAATCAAACGTTTTGTAAGTCAGTGATGACACTGAGTCAGGGGACAAAACGTTCTTCTGCTAACTGCCTGGAAAATAAAACAACAATTCTCATGGAATAGAATGGACTTTGGGAAAATGGGACTGGAGTGTTGCCATTTGTTTGTTTTTCTTAGAGCTCATGGGTGATTTTTACAGAATATTCCAGCTCCCATTAGAAGCAGTAAGGCCCTCGGCAACTTATTTTGTCTGGAAGGCTCAGTCACCCAGGATAACAAGAAACTCTGATCTCAATTCCCTTGGGCAAACAATTACATCACGTCTGGAGAAATTTGCACATTGATTGCATGGAATGGTGAAGATGTCTAGGCGGGAACGTGGTTTTTCAGAACAGCTCATTCATGTTTCCGTAGATGATTTTTTTTTTCTGGTCCTTTCAGTGAAATCTCTGAATTGACAGAGTCTGAAGCCTCCTGTCTTCAAGATGGACCACATCAGGGCAAGCTCCCACTCCTAGCATTCCTCAGCCCTGACGAGGAGCGGGTGATTCTCTAGACCTGATTCTGGTCCTGGTTAATTCTCCAGACCCTACCTGACTTGTTGCTTCTCTGGTGATATATCTGTCTCCTCTGCCAAAACTCTCATTCATGCCCTAATCATCTCACGCCTCGACTATTGTAACCTCCTTCTTGCTGGCCTTCCCTGCTCTCACCTTTCTTCCCTCATCTCTGTTCAAAACTCTGCTGCCAGGATCATCCACCTAGCCCGTCGCTTTGACTATGTGCAGCCTCTCCTCTCTCCACTGGCTCCCTCGTCCTGAGCGTATTCTGCACAAGCTCCTTGTCTTCACTTACAAAGCCCTTCACAACCTTGCTCCCCCCTACCTCTCTGCCCTGATCTCCCTCCAAACCCCTGTTCAAGCACTCCGCTCCTCCTCCATCCCCTCCCTCACCCTCGCACGCCTTCCCTGCTCCCCCAACTGCCTTTGTCCCGCTCCCCCAACTGCCCCGCACGCCTGGAACTCCCTCCCTGCCCTCGTCCGCCTTGCCCCCTCCCTCCACACCTTCAAGTCCCTCCTCAAAACCCACCTCTTCCTCTCCGCCCTTCTGAACTCCTGCTAATCAACCCCACCCAGGACTATCCCCCACCTGTTATCTGTAAACTTCCAATTTACTGTAACCAAGCCAAGAAAGTGTACCTGAGTTCTCGCATTCTCATGAATGTCACATCCCTTGTCTCTCCCTCTGTTCCCCCTTCCCTGTCTCCCCTCCCCCTGTCTTTAGATTGTAAGCCCCCGGGCAGGGACCGTGTCTATCTTGTTTTTTGTAAAGCGCCAGGTACATCGCTGGTGCTATATAAATGCTTATAATAATAATAATATAATATAATATGATTGACATGTAGATTTGGTAGTGATGGACATCTGTCATCTAGGGTCTGGTTGAGGTTAATGGTACTGACCTGGGCCAGATCCAAACTAGTGGCGTGAGGAATGATTAGCAGTTACCACTTTGTGTGCTTGTGTGAGAGTGATATTGCTCTGTAACAAGCTGACTGCGATTGTCAAGGATGAGAGGCCTACTTTAGACACATGTGGTAGAAGCTTGTGTTTAAGTAGCTGAAAGAGCTGGATTTTAATCCTGCCTGTTTGGGTATATAGGTGGGTGATTTACTCATGGGGTCTTACCTAGAGCATCCAGATCCATTTTAGTAACTGGAAGGGCTTCATAGCTCCCTCCAGTCAACCATCTATTCCCCTCTCATAGGTATAATTGCAGGAATGGATAGTGTATACTCCCCTGTAAAGAAATTAAATGAAGTTGATCAAAACTATCCAATTTATAGCTTGAAGTGGGTGGAGTCTGTTGATTTAAATGTCTGTCTTTTAGACGTACTTGTAAGACCTGGCTGTTCCGTCAGATGTTTGGCAAAGGGTAGGGGTAGGGAGGAGGGTGGGAACGGTTTGCTTTGGGAGGGGATATCTTATTTTATTTTTAATTGATGTTGTGTTTTTATACTATATTTATATATTTTATATTTTTGTGTTAGCCGCCCCGAGTTGCCAGAGACGAGAGGGTGGTGTGTTAAATATAATAAATAAATAAATAAATAAATACATTAAAATGCAGAGTCCTTCAGTTGCAGATGCCTCATTGCTTTTGATCTGGGTAGCAGCAGGGGCTGGTGCAAGGGAGGCATCATCAGTGGTATGAGCAGATGTTGTGATCAGGGTGAAGAGTAGGGTCATGATCAGGACTGAGAATATGGTCCAGGTTGGGAGACAAGAACCAAGGCAGAGGGGCATCAGGAGCAAGGGACCAGGAATAGACACGATGACACAGGTTCAGGGCAGGCACCAGAAGTGAGGTGTTGTTCTTCCCAGCTTCCTGTGGCTGTTGGGTGGCCTTTTATCTGAACAAGCAGTCAATCAGGAAGCTGGGGAAGTGTGGCAACAGTGCTGGAATAAGTGGCCAGTTAGGCAGGGATAAGCCAAGGCTTGATGGCAGTGATGGCGAGGAGGCCACTGCCCCGAAACCCTGGGAGTGCCAGTTTGGGGCCTGGATTCTGTCACCTGGTTGCAGAAGTAATGACATTTTTGTGGCTGCAATGTTAGTTATGGGACAGTCCTAGCAATAATTTTCCGGGCACCTGATTGTTAGTTGTTAAAGTGTCTGATGTTTCTGGGGAGTGTGGGCACTGGGCAGTAACTGCATGATGAAGTGATCAACCTTGACTGGCCCTTGAACAGTATCTGTGGAGTCTTTGGGATTCTGTCCCCTTGGCTGTCCCCCTCTCTCCCCCCGAGTGTGAGTGGGCTCCCACAGTTGCAGAGCTTTGCAGAACAGTGGTCTGTGCAAGGCGACTCTGCCATGTATGTGGCTGTGAAC
Source organism: Sphenodon punctatus (assembly GCA_003113815.1). Taxonomy (NCBI): domain Eukaryota; kingdom Metazoa; phylum Chordata; class Lepidosauria; order Sphenodontia; family Sphenodontidae; genus Sphenodon; species Sphenodon punctatus. Next base: position 763,049 of record QEPC01014010.1, read on the forward strand.
ACCATTGTGTAAATTCTTTTATTTAAGAGAGCAAAAAGCTATCCATGTCTGTTCATTATACAGACTGACTTTATACTGAACCCGTGGCCATGCCTCAAATCTGCCCCTAACAATCACGTCATTGTAGGGGTGTGAACCCCGGTGTCCTGGCCAAATTCCAGTCTGGGTGATTACATTCTGTCAGCCTACTGGTTTATTATTATTTGTATAGCGTCATAAGCCTACATGGCACGGTGAAGTAACTGAACTGGCTTAAAAATGTAACAGAGTCTCTACCCTGGAGGGCTTACAACTTGAGGGCACCAGCTGGGACAACAAAGTATAATACAATAAAAACAGAACAAGCCGAGTGCAGTGCAGGCTTTGCAAACTGTGTCACAGAGTAGGTGTGTTTTCAGAAGTGTTTTAACTAAGGGAAGTGATGGAGCTTGAGGTGCACAAGTAAGTTAGAAGCTATTCCAGGCATAAGGAGTGGCACCAAAAGCAGTTGAGAAAAGTGCAATGGGATGAAACAGAGAGAGAAAATGAGCTTGTGTAGAAAATACAGTAAGGGAGAGAGCTGGGACAGAAGCATTACTGGAATTTGAAAGTTGAGGACAAGCCAAAATTTATTTTATTTGATTTACATCGCATTTTCAGTGTACATAGTGCTCTACAAGCCTTATCTAGTTCACTCTTACAACAGCCCTGCCAGGCAGGGGGTTAGCCCCATTTTACAGATGTGGGATTGAGGCTGACAGTGATCTACCCAAGAAGACCCAACAAAGGGTGTTTTCAGACATGACGGGGCGACTTCGCCCAGTCACGGAAACAACCCTGAGATTCCCCGCCGGGATCACTCCGGCCAATAGACGTGCCGGGGGATCCCGGCGGGGAATCGGGGAGGGGGCGGGACCACGCAGTGCAACGTGGGGCCACACGGCCCCGCCCCCTCCACGCTCCCTCGCCGCCCGCCCTCTGGGGAGACAGGCGGGCGCCGCAGCCAATGCAGCCGCAGCGCCCACCTGAAATGACCACGGGCCGGGATTCCGGGCCATGATCCCCTTCCAGACATGACGGGCCCCTTCATCCCCGCCGGGAATCACCTTCACCACGCGATCAGCGCTGGCCCCATGGATTCAGCCGATCGCATGGTGAAGGTGATGCCCGGCGGGGATTGAGTGTGGTAAACATCTGGGGGGGAACTTCCGGTTCCCCAACAGACGTTACGGGACCATTCCCCACCACAGGGAATTGACTGTGGTTGAGCGTGATTTCGTAACGTCTGAAAATACCCAAAGTTATGGTCAAGACAGGATTTGAGCCCTGTCTCCCAAATCCAAATCCAACACTATCTCTACTAGGATTCACTATATGGGCTTTCTTAATTTGGCTCGAAAGAAAGGTTGTCAAAAGTTAGGAATCCCCTTTTGTGGGAAGAATTTTTAAAAAAATCAGAGGCTCAAAAATGTTCACAGAACATTTGGGGGAAGTGAGGCAGGAAAGTGGGGGCAACTGCACACAGCTTGTGCTGCGGTC
>QEPC01014010.1:765218-824805 GCA_003113815.1 Sphenodon punctatus
CCCCGAAACCCTGGGAGTGCCAGTTTGGGGCCTGGATTCTGTCACCTGGTTGCAGAAGTAAGGACATTTTTGTGGCTGCAATGTTAGTTATGGGACAGTCCTAGCAATAATTTTCCGGGCACCTGATTGTTAGTTGTTAAAGTGTCTGATGTTTCTGGGGAGTGTGGGCACTGGGCAGTAACTGCATGATGAAGTGATCAACCTTGACTGGCCCTTGAACAGTATCTGTGGAGTCTTTGGGATTCTGTCCCCTTGGCTGTCCCCCTCTCTCCCCCCGAGTGTGAGTGGGCTCCCACAGTTGCAGAGCTTTGCAGAACAGTGGTCTGTGCAAGGCGACTCTGCCATGTATGTGGCTGTGAACACCATTGTGTAAATTCTTTTATTTAAGAGAGCAAAAAGCTATCCATGTCTGTTCATTATACAGACTGACTTTATACTGAACCCGTGGCCATGCCTCAAATCTGCCCCTAACAATCACGTCATTGTAGGGGTGTGAACCCCGGTGTCCTGGCCAAATTCCAGTCTGGGTGATTACATTCTGTCAGCCTACTGGTTTATTATTATTTGTATAGCGTCATAAGCCTACATGGCACGGTGAAGTAACTGAACTGGCTTAAAAATGTAACAGAGTCTCTACCCTGGAGGGCTTACAACTTGAGGGCACCAGCTGGGACAACAAAGTATAATACAATAAAAACAGAACAAGCCGAGTGCAGTGCAGGCTTTGCAAACTGTGTCACAGAGTAGGTGTGTTTTCAGAAGTGTTTTAACTAAGGGAAGTGATGGAGCTTGAGGTGCACAAGTAAGTTAGAAGCTATTCCAGGCATAAGGAGTGGCACCAAAAGCAGTTGAGAAAAGTGCAATGGGATGAAACAGAGAGAGAAAATGAGCTTGTGTAGAAAATACAGTAAGGGAGAGAGCTGGGACAGAAGCATTACTGGAATTTGAAAGTTGAGGACAAGCCAAAATTTATTTTATTTGATTTACATCGCATTTTCAGTGTACATAGTGCTCTACAAGCCTTATCTAGTTCACTCTTACAACAGCCCTGCCAGGCAGGGGGTTAGCCCCATTTTACAGATGTGGGATTGAGGCTGACAGTGATCTACCCAAGAAGACCCAACAAAGGGTGTTTTCAGACATGACGGGGCGACTTCGCCCAGTCACGGAAACAACCCTGAGATTCCCCGCCGGGATCACTCCGGCCAATAGACGTGCCGGGGGATCCCGGCGGGGAATCGGGGAGGGGGCGGGACCACGCAGTGCAACGTGGGGCCACACGGCCCCGCCCCCTCCACGCTCCCTCGCCGCCCGCCCTCTGGGGAGACAGGCGGGCGCCGCAGCCAATGCAGCCGCAGCGCCCACCTGAAATGACCACGGGCCGGGATTCCGGGCCATGATCCCCTTCCAGACATGACGGGCCCCTTCATCCCCGCCGGGAATCACCTTCACCACGCGATCAGCGCTGGCCCCATGGATTCAGCCGATCGCATGGTGAAGGTGATGCCCGGCGGGGATTGAGTGTGGTAAACATCTGGGGGGGAACTTCCGGTTCCCCAACAGACGTTACGGGACCATTCCCCACCACAGGGAATTGACTGTGGTTGAGCGTGATTTCGTAACGTCTGAAAATACCCAAAGTTATGGTCAAGACAGGATTTGAGCCCTGTCTCCCAAATCCAAATCCAACACTATCTCTACTAGGATTCACTATATGGGCTTTCTTAATTTGGCTCGAAAGAAAGGTTGTCAAAAGTTAGGAATCCCCTTTTGTGGGAAGAATTTTTAAAAAAATCAGAGGCTCAAAAATGTTCACAGAACATTTGGGGGAAGTGAGGCAGGAAAGTGGGGGCAACTGCACACAGCTTGTGCTGCGGTCGTCTGTTACCTAGTGGGAACACCAGCTCAGCCTGCAGTCAGGTGGGTGGTGACGACAACAATACGAGGGAAGAGGGCTATGGAAGTTGAAGAATAAGATCAGAGTTCCCATCTTAAAATAAATAAATTAAATACATTGAAAATCTTGAGCTGTGGCTTGTTCTGACCTATAAGCACATCACTTTAACATTTCTTATGTATGTTGCAGGGCTGAATATCAATACAGCCCTGTAACATGCATAAGAAATGTTAAAGTGGTGTTAGTATTATGTCTGTTTTCACCCATTGCATCAACTTCAGTGCCTGTGAGAATAAAGTTTGATCCATGAAGCTTGAGGTGTTGCTAAGGCATGCACGTAACGCTGCACCTTAGGAGAGGACCCGAAGCAGAATTATAAAACCATTGAAAGCTACACATGAAAATCCCCCCAGCTATCACCTCATGATGTTTGTCTCATGTATCTGTGTCCTTTCCCTGCTTTTTTATCTCAGGGTTGACATAATGTGGTGCTGGATTTATTTTTATTTATTTATTTTAAAAATTTTACTACCCCGCCCCTCCTGCCACGGGCAACTCGGGGCAGCTTACAATTAATAAAACATTAAAACAACAATTAAAAACAACTAAATCAATGAAGAAAAATCCCCCCCACCCCCAAAATCCTCCACCCTCTCACCCATCTCCCCTGCCAAATGCCTGGCGGAACAGCCAGGTCTGAAAGCTTCTCCAAAAAGAGAGGAGATCCGGGGCCAACTGGGCCTTCACAGCTGTGGTGCAGCCACAGAGAATGCCCTCCCCTGCATGGCCCCCTGGAAGACTCAGGGGACCTTGAGCAGGGCACCCTCAGGTGACCGCAGGGACCGATCCAGAACCCGGGGAGTGAGGCGGTCCCACAGATAGGCCGTTTCGTTTAGAGCTTTATAGGCCAAGACCAACACCTTGAATCGGGCCCGGAAAGCCACCTGCAGCCAGTGCAAAGAACGGACCACTAGTGTAATGTGCTCCCGGCGGCCCAGTCCTACCAAAAGATGGGCCACCGCATTCTGCACCAGCTGCAGTTTCCCAGCCGTCACCAGGGGTAGCCCCACGTACAGCACGTTACAATAGCCCAATCTCGAGGTGATGAAAGCATGGATGATGGTGGCGAGGTCAGAGTCTGAAACAAACGGCCGAAGCTGTCGCACCAGATGTAATTGGTGAAAGGCACTCCTCTCCACAACCTCCACCTGGGCATCCAGGCGGAGCTGTGTGTCGAGGAGCACCCCCCAGACTCCGCACCTGGAATACTAATGGAGGACAGACTCCGCCAATAATGGGGGCCACCACCTCCATCGCCTTACCCACCAACTTCACCTCCATCTTGTCGGTATTCAGCCTCAGTCGGTTAGCCCTCATCCAGTCCCCCACTGCCGTCAAACACTGTGTAAGCACTGAGACTGCTGTAGAAGACCTTTGAGAGAGATGATCTTAAGAGTCTACAAGTCTAATTGTGTTGGCATTTACAGGTGCTGAAGTCAATGGCACTGCATGCCTGGAAATGAGAGCAGGATGTGGCCTAATAGATCCAAGGTGAGCTTGTTAGCTTTCCTTTGGGGATACAGTTAAAGAGGTAAAAAAATAAATAAATCCGTGAATTGCATGAACTGTCAATCAGGTACAAATGATAAATATATTTAGGAAACTAAAATAATTCCCCCAACGAGGGGGCGAGGGGAGTAAATCCCTCAGATGAATTGTGAAGTAAGGAAATAGTTTTGTCCTTATTGGACAGCTGAGGAAAGGCAAAGAGATGTGATTTGGCCAGGGTACCAGAGAATCCTTAGCAGAACTAGGTAGAGAATCAGAAGACCAGATTCCTGGTTTTTTGCTTTTAACTGGGGAACCTTTCCTGCCAAATGGGCCACTCTGAAAATTAGTACAATTCTGTGGGCCAGCTAAGATGCATGGAGGAATAGTAGACTGAGGGTGTACTTCTAATGGGGAAGATGGGGTAGGGTCTATATCATAGGATTGTCTGACATATCAATCCCATGTCCTAGAGTATATGACTTCATCTCTGCTCCCTTCCCTCTGAGTGCACTCCTTGGGTGCTTGAAGGTATGGGCCAGCCCTATCAGTGGGCTAGACCCAGGAACTGGAAAAAGGCCAAATTGGCTGGCACTACCCCTGTTTTAACATAAAAAGTATAAATAAATTTATTGATTCAGCCAATGCCATATCAATTAGTATTAATGTAAAAAAAGAGAACATATACCAATAAAAAAAATAAAAAATAATGACATAAAACCACAATAAAACATCAAGCCCAGCATAGAGGAGTCTGTATCACATTCATCCAGCAATTAATTTTGGTAACAAATTGCTATCTTTAAAGACAAGGAAAACACAGCATGAATTCATTCCTTGAAGCATTACAAGCCCCAATCCAATATGTCTCGTCAATTATCATCAATAAGAAATAAAATGACACAAAATTTACAGAGATAAAATCATCTAAGCAGAAGTCATAATGACAAATCCCTCACTCTCTAGTTTTTATCACCTTGCTCTTCCCGGAGCTTGCTGGCGGCAGCAGCTTGGCCCCTGAAGTTTAGCACCTAACTCTTCTCAGAGCTTAATGAGGGCAGTAGTTTGACCCCTAAATTAATGCAACTTATTCTTCTCCGGGCACGCTGATAACAACAACTTGATCCCTAGGTTAACTCCATTTATTTACTATACTGTTTTAACATTAAACCAGCAGTTCCTGACCTGTGGTCCATAGACCTCTAGCTGTCTGCAAGGCTGTAATGCGTGGACTGTGGAGGTACTGGCTTCAGCAAAGTACATTTTGGTTCCTTCCACTGCTGACTGAGACCAAAAGCTCCACTTCATGCAACCATAACTATCCAACAAAGAGCATGTGGTGGCTCTCAGTTTAATCTAGTAGGTGCAAAGAGGACTGAGATAAATTTTGGGTATTGACAATGGTCCATTGGTCTCAAAGGTTTGGGAACCATTACACTAGAGCAATCTTCCTCCTCCTTCTCTTTCATTTTCTTGCCTCTGGATTTGAATAGCTGTGGTTTTGTGGCCATATTCTGATTGGTGACTAAATCCACAAGACTGTCAAGGACTTGCTTGTATTGCTGGCAGCTCCAGAAAGGTTTTTCTGGACACCACTTTCAGGAGCTGCAATCCTTTCAGGAGTTACAATCCTTTATTGCATTCCTCTGGCAATCCTGTATGCCTATTCTTAGCTGGTGAGCTTTAAGTGGGAAACGGGATTGGATTTGTCAGCATTAGGATGTCAACATCAATAGTCATTAGCAACATGCACATTTATTGCATCTGTGACCAATAAAACAAATTGCTAGGTGCTTGGTTAGAATGAAATCTCACCTAACATTACTGCACCACAAAGAGCAGTTTCTGTTCAGGCATAAACTGCCCAGTATGACCAGTAATCTGTTGACAGAGGGTGAGGAGCAAGTACTATGGGAGTTCTTAAGATTCTCAAACAAGATGGCCTCAATAGAATATTGTGGAAGTGAAGGATGGTTACACAGAAAAGCAATGTGAGCCTGCCTTATGGGAGGGACCAAACAGACACATAGCACAGAGCTTGACTTGCTGGAAGAATAACTTTGGTTGGTGGGTACTGGGGAGGGGAGATAAAGAATCAGCATAAATGCAGGTTCAGACTCGGCTCTGTGCTTGGATGGTGTCAGCTGCAGAATTCCTAAACCTGCTCAGGAAATGGGTCTCTGCTGCTACAAAGAACACACTTTGTTTTTCAATGTTTTCATAAAGGAAAGTTTAACATTCTCTGCCCTCCCTCCCCCCATGGCATTCTGTTTTCTGGGCATTTCACCTTCCCATATAAATGCTAGGCAGCTGCTTCTTTTGAATGACTGGGTTCACTTATAGACTTCTAAATTTGCCTTGTGCGTTGGGCACAAGAAAGCTCTGCTTGTTCATGATGAATGATAGTAACCTACTATTCCAGGCCAAGCTATTGGGCTGTCAAGCTGTCATATGCCTCCAGTGAAATTTCCCCCGTAGTGAATGTGACTAGTGGTTCTGTGATATAAACAGAGAGGCCCAGGTAGTAATATTGCCTGTGTTCAGTGCCTTTTTCTTATTGCTACCAGTGGGGAAAATGCAGTGAACTGAACTCTCTTGCTGCTTCCCTTGGGTGAGTTGGTCACAGAGTAAAGCTATCTGTGCGACAACTCCTGCTTGGGGGGTACAGTTACTCCCGTTGGCAGTGACTCAGCGGGTCCCATCTCTCAAATCCTTAGGCTATGGCAACTTACTCACAAGGGTAAAATACTAACCATGGGGTAGCTCTGTAACAAGTGTTTTGCTTGAGCACCCCTTAAGAGTCACAAGCAGGACTGTCCCAGGAGTAGTCCTTTGAAGTAATTGCTGCTGAGTAACTACATGCTTCCAGTTCTGTTCTGATGAGCACTAGGAACCAGAAAGTACCTTGATCCTCCCCTATCATGATTTTCATTCTCATTGCTTGTTTGGCAGGAGGCAGACAATTGCAGCAAGGGGAAGGAAAAATGAGCTAACAAAGACTTGTCTGCTTCTGCACGAACACAATAATCCCAGAATTAACTGTAATACTGGGATTGACATCCTGGGAGATAATTGTCTACATGATCATTAATTTTCAGGGATAAACACTATTCCGGGATTGCAGTGTAGATGTGCTTATAATGGTATAAGAGTCTCAAGGAGGACTGCATCAATCCCATGGAGCAGTGTAGTTGACTTTCAGCACTTTGGGGAACTCCGACTAAGAGGAGAATGCTAGAGCATCAGTCTTGTCATTAGTTATCCGGGACGTAAATTTGTAGAGGGGATTCTGTATTTGTGTAGAGAGCTGAGACAAACAGGGCAGTTCCAAAGGGAACTGGATTCTGCCACAAAGACAACACAGTTGAATTTCAGCACCTTCTTCCACTCTGATTTCTGGGAATACAACACATTGGTGGGGATCCCAGTGTCCTTGGAGATAGTGGACACGTTGTCTGCCCCCTCCAATTCCAGTTCCCTCCCCTTCCCTGCCCCAGGCAAATCTGAGGGTTTGGTGAGAGACCCTAAAGAGAGGGGCAGTATCCCTTGTTCCTCCTGGGTGCTTCTCCTGGTTGCTGTGTGGGCAGCTGTGAGCCCCTTTCCTTCCAACATCCTTGCTGTGCCTATGTCACTTGCTGTCATGGGTCCCTGGAGCAGATGGGTGTGATGGATTCCCTCTGCTGCAGGGTCAGAATAGATAAGGAGGCAGCATGAGTAGCATTTTGTCACAGCCTTCTCTGCTGTAAATCCTTACCTATGACACTTTGCTAGGAGAGACTGCATAATAACAGAGACATTGGATAGAGGGGAGGTAAATTGAACTCTACCTGCAGTTCTCTATGGAGGGTGGAGTGGGGTCTTCAATCTGGGATAACAGTGTACACAAGTGCTATTCCTGTATTTTATACTGGGGGGGGGAATAAAACCTCAAAAATCAGTTTGGTCAATTTCAGGATAAAACCAGGAAGCAGGAACTATTTATACCAGGATGTCTGTCCGTACGAACAATCTCTGCATTACAGGGATCTATTATTATATTCAGGGATAATGCACGTGTAGAAGTACCCAGTAGCCCAGATAGGTTCCTAGACCAAACAAACCAGGAAGAGAGCTGCATGCTGGGAAGTGGGAGGACTAACAGAGAAAAACAAATAGGGCTGCTGCATTGTACACGATTGCTTTCTTTGGAGTAAAACCTTCATTTCCCAAATAATCCAACTTCCTTGCAAACTACCCTCCTCCCCTTTACCTTCACTTTAATCCACTCTTATGTCAACAAAAGTGAGAGTAAAGAGAGTTACAAGGATTATTACTCCAGAGCAATTGCATGTGAGAATAAGTCTTTAGAGTGGGGCTGGGGAATCTCTGACCTCTGGGCCAAATTTGGCCCTCAGCTGCTTTTTATTTGGCCTATTTCCAGTTTCTGGATCTGGCCCATGCATCCAGTCCCAACCTCAAGCACTGAAAGAGTGAGCTTGGGGGAAGAGAGCAGAGATAATGGAAGGCATGTTTTCAAGGACAGGGAGTGGAACTGATCCCTGGCATAGATAAGTGATCTTGACCCTCTTTTCCATTTCCTGAGCACACACCGTAACCACCCCTGCCACCTCCTATCCAGCCCACAGAGCTTCTACTAATTTTCAGAGTGGCTCATGGGAGGGAAAAGGTTCTTTGCTGCTGCCTTTAGCATGGTTAGCAGGTAGCATAGAGAACTGAGCATAGGATTAAGAGAAGAGTTTTTTGATCTTGGACTCAATTTATTCTATTTCTCTCTCTGCAAAAGGGAGGTGATATTAAATATTTCTTTATATTACCAAGGTATCAGTGTTAGGATGTACTGTTTAGTATTTGTAGAGTATATGGAGCTAAACCCAAGTTGTATAATTTGAATCTGAACTTGGAGCAGAATTCCGCCATTTTGTAAGCAATAAGCATTGGCTGGGAGGGATCTGGAACATCAGTTTGGCTCTGTGTAGGAAGAGGCTTGAGCTGGCCCGTCACATTCAATGATAGGTGCTTTGCTCTCTACCCTTATGAATAGATAAGATGGCAGAAGAATACCATGAGGGCGAGTCTCTTCCAGGTGACAGTTGTTGGGATAGCACAATGCCAAGCTAAGGTGACTTTGTAGGCAGATTGAGCAGAGGACCTTTAGCATGTTAAATGCCAAACCTGAGAGAGGGGATTTTTTTCTGTCTGTGTCCCCCCCCCCCCCAGCTAAACAAAGAGAGGATTTATGGACTGTGTTACAGAAAGGGATCTTGGGGGCTGCTGGAGTGGATCTCATCCCATGTGGCTTAACCATCTGATAAGAGTTGGGGAAATTGCATTAAGTTAATTGTGCTTGGTCACTGGGCCAAGTGGATTAGAAATGAACACACACTGTCTGTCAGAGGAAGAGGACATTGTTATAATTAGATCTCAGCACCTGCCCTGCCCTGGACCACAGACTGGGGTGGGAAAGGAAAGCGTTGTAAAGCTAGTGTTAGAATGAAGCAAGCTGTTCTGTGCTATAGAAAACGTCATGATTATTAACAGTAACTGGAGAAACCCATTCAGAAACCCTTGTCTGAGTAGGTTACCTTGCCATCTTTTGACAGTTTATAGGAAAGAATGTCATTAAGATGCTGTATAATTTTTCACTGACATTTATTGGCAATCAGGTTTTAAAATTTTGTTTTGTTTTGCTCTTCCTTTCTTCCTCTCCTCCTTTTCCCCTCTCCCCTCTTCCTTGTCCATATAGAAACTGAAAAAGAGGGGGGGGGAATGGAAAGGGGGGTCTGGCCCACCATGCCTATGCTTATTATTTATCATTTACTGTGTATATAGCACAAGTTCTTATCCAGTTCACCCTCACAACAACCGTGGGAGGCAGGTCATTATTGTTCCCATTTTACAGATGAGGAACTGAGACTCTCTGAGAATAGTGAGTTGCCCAAGACTAACCAGTCACTTCATAGCTAAGCCAGGACTTAAACCTTTGTCTCCCTCATCCATCCTCAACACCTTATTCACTAGGCTACACTGGCTCTATGCATATGATAATGGTTCCTCATTTTTTTGCTTGTCTGACCTCATTAAATATAATCTTATGACCCCCGACATTAATAAGAAAATGGAACATATACCAAATATCCATTGGGGAGTGTGAGAGCATGACCTCACTTGAGGTCAATGACTGGTAATTGAGATACACCTGCGGTTGTATGCTAGTCTGTGCATATGAGCTCTGAAGGGGCTGAGGATTAGAAGGCTGCATTGCTATTAAGATGCATCAATAGAGTGGTCAACCCAAATATTGAAAGATCAGGCCTTAAGAAATCATGAAATTGTTTTTAAAACCTTGAGATATCCCCCCCCCCAAATAATAATAATAATAATAATAATAATAATAATAATAATAATAATGGATTATTTTTATTTGTCCTTTTGGTTTCTGGGCTTTTAGGGAATGCACCATAGTCACATTTTCAAGCATTCTCCACAACCAGGAAAGTTAGAAGCTTCCTTTAAAGAAAACTGAAAACTGAAATACTCATGATTTTATTATGTCTGTGAAACCCTTAAAATCATGAGACTTGCAGTGAAGCCACAAGACTTGGCAACATCCTGTGTCGATCACTCCTTGAATCAGTATATAAAATGCTTGCATTCCACTTTGTAATCCCCAGTGGTTTGAAGCTCCTAGACCAGAGGCTCTGAAAATGAGGATCAGGACCCCAAGTGGGGTCCTTCGAACTACACATGGGGTCATATTCTGGCATACATTGCATGCCATTGTTGTCTGGAGTCATGGAATTCTGTTTGTTTTAAAACTGCCCCCCATGCCTGGAACTCCCTCCCTCCCCACATCCGCCTTGCCCCCTCCCCCCGCACCTTCAAATCCCTCCTCAAAACCCACCTCTTCCTCACCGCTTTTCCCAATGCCTGTTAGAACTTCACTCTCAATACTTACTGTCTGCCCTCCCCGCAGACTCCTGCCTAACTGCAACCAAGCTAAGCACGTGCACCTGAGACTTTGCATCCGCTTGAATGTTTTTATCCCTTGTCTCTCCCTATGTCCCCTCTCCTTGTCTTCCCCCTCCGAGTCTATTAGATTGTAAGCCGTAGGCAGGGACTGTGTCTAACTCATTGTTCTGTAAAGCGCCAGGTACACAGCTGGCGCTATACAAATGCTTATAATAATAACAATAATAATAATAATTAATAAAGGCAAAACTTTGGGAATCACTAACTCTAAATACTTTTTCTATCTATAGCTCTGGTTTTACAGTGTTGGTAGGCTCACTCTTCTGAAGCATTGTTATACTGCAGTAGGGTGGTGGGGTGGAGACTGCAAAATATGAGTGTTTCTAAATATAAGTTATGTGACAAAGCAGTGTGGTGTAAATCTTTTACTGCCATGAAGTTGGGATAAGTGTGTTGCTCACGTGGGCAGAGGCTTTTCCTAAGAAATGGCTATAAAAGTTTTATAGTCTCACTCCACCTCCTAGTGAAATGGTGTTCATACCACCAGAACCACAATTAGAATGAGCACTATAATTGGTCCTTTTGTCTGCAAACACAATGGAGAAGGGGATTGACCAGCCTTTTGGCCCGTAGGAATGGTCCTGCCAAATAAGGAATGAGTGAGCCCTGCAGACTGGTCCTGCCAAGTTCAGTTCAGTCCAGGAGCCTTCCTGGGAGCCTTTTGAAAGTCTCAGATTTGGGCTGGGCTGGAATTCCCCAGAGTCTGCAAGGGGTGGAGTCACCCCATTGCCTCCGCCGTGGGCTGTGAAAACCCTGGCTACCTTGGGTCTACGTTTGGGTTGGGTCCTGATGCAGCTGGCCTTGGGCTGAATTTTTCAGCTGAAACAGGGCTCCAGATTGAGATACATCAAAATGCCAGTATAGGGAAACTTTCACTTTGCCACACACATTGTCAAAAATATAATTTTATTTATTAGCATTGCCATCTTTTAATGGAATTCTTGACTCCTGCTAATAGGTGACATCCTTGTCGCCCTTTTTTGTAACTCAGATATGCCGGCCAAATTCCCATGGTGGTAATTAATTACCCAGAATATTACTTCATTTGGTGAAGAGTTCTCAATATGCAGAACCAGATGCTGATCTCAGTCATACCACTGACCAATAGGTGTTAGTCCAATGACCATTAGGGAGTTACCACAGATTGATGCTGACTGCAGTAGAGATAATCTCAGTTAGGGTCAAAGTTTTGAGATCTTTTGGAGATGCTGCTATGGAAGTGTAAGACCACTCTCATTATTCCCACACAGTGGAGTCTCTGAGGGAACAGAATGTCCAAAGTCATGGCTCTGTTTTTTGGGGGTTTTGAGGTTATCCTCTGAAAATGTATAGGGCTTAAAGCTGGTCAGCAGCTTCAGAAAGGAACAATGCCTTCTCACGCCCACAGCATTCAACAATTTTAAGGGCATTTTGCCTTTTTCATTGTCAGTGACTGGATTCCACACTAGACTGATAATAGCTCTGTTGCAGCGATTCCTTTGTTTGTGTGAATGTGTCTTGAAAGCTGGTATTAGCAGGGCTCAGCTAAGCTGGTGGAGACTGAGATGCACTGCCCCTTCCAGCGTTGGCACTGGCAGCAGCATCAGAGGAGTGTGGGCATTCCACAAGTGCAATACATGGCACCCATTCCCCTGGGCTTTCCCCTTTCCTCTCAGCTGCATGGAAGAAACAGCTGGTGCCCTCCTGTGGGGGAAGGTGAGCTAGAAAGGCTAATTGAGGGCACAGAGAGAGGACAGACAGGTCATGCTGCCAGGCACACAGCCCAGGGGCTGGTGGTGGTGTTTTTTTAAAAAGAGCCAGCAAGTTCAGATTTCTCCGCTCGTGGAGTACAGCTGACTTCCTGTGGTTTGCTAGCCCCTTTGCCGCTGCAAAAGTCATTTTTCTAGCCCATGCTCTTGGACTCTCTCTGAACAAAGTTTGCAAACAAACGGGACCAAGTGTCCTGGGGTGGGTTAGGGAAAATCAACAGTCTCCTAGTCTGTCTCCTAGACAGAACTCAGCTGGGTTGCTGCCGAGAAGCATCCAATGAGTAGTTCACCTGCTGCCTTTCCTGTGCTCCTGTCCCCCTCTCTTGGACCCACAGCAGTCAGGCTTTGCAAAGGGCTTTAATTATTTATGCCCCAAAATACAGTTTATTCTGTGGATTAAGTGAAAAAAATGAAACCTTTGGGGGGAAAAACCCCACAAATAAACCTCTGAGCTGTCAAACAACAGGCCCCTTAAAAGGGCAAAATATGCAGCTTTCCATGAACTGCACAGATCCCTCCTTTCAAACTACTGGCAGGAGACTTCCTGTTCAGATGGGCTGCTCGCAATAGGCGATGTGTGTGCTAAAATTGGGCACTTCCCATTCTCTCCCACTCCTCAGTCCCCTCCACCCCCATTCCCAACACCTGAGCTGTCAAGACTGAATCTGGCAGGTAAAATATGACTGAAAAGGGTGTGAGAGCTGCAAATGCTCCACTATACTCCTGTAAGGGCCCGCCAGACTCCATAAGGGTGCCAGATTAAAATTTCAAAAATCAGAAACGCTATAGAACTGAGGGATCCTGATATAAGAGACGTTATTTATCTTCCATGGAACTGCAGGGTTCTGAATAAGGGACAAGTGCTATGTTCTACAGAGCTACTGCAGGACTTTGAATAAGGGATTCTTCCTTTTAAAGTAAGTGACATTCCCTAAAATAAGGGACACCTGACAGCCCTAGCCCCAATTCATAAAATTGCCCCCAATTGGTGATGAGTATTTTGAAGACAGGATGGAAAACCTGTCCCAGCTGAGGCATTGCTGTCTATGAACCTGTCTGTTATTTTAGGAGATGTCACCAAGGGGCCAGTACCTGCCCTGACCACTGGAATGTGGAATAGTGGAGTCCAAAGTGAAATGGAAGGGGCACTCCCACTCTGACCTCCTGAAGTCTCACCATCTGACCCATCATGCAAAAATGTGGAAATGGAGGAGATGCAGTCTCCCTTAGTTTGGGGTGCAGAAGACTGTTTGCTCCTCCTTCTCCCAATGAAATTGTCCCCTGTATCTTGAAGTCAGGGGGAAAGGTACCCCTATTTTAGCTCCACTGTTGTGGGATGCTGATTTTAAGTTACTTGGCTGCTATTATAAGATGAGAAATTTTGGTCCTTCAGCTTGATTGCAACTGCATGGGCCTCAAGTCTCATAAGATAAAAAGAGTAAAGGGGAAATCGGACCCAGAGCTATCTCCTCTGCCAGTTGGTGAGTTCTGTAGGCAGGCCCATTGAGAGAAATACATCCTGGTAGCTGGAATCCTCCTACCCCCCCCCCAAAATCAGAGTTGTCCAACTATTTCTGGAGCTTCTATTTGTGCTTTATTTATACACTTCACTTAAAATTATTATTTTACTTTTCCCTTAATACTTGTCCCTTACAAGTATTTACTTGTCCCTTAGAAGAGAATCCTTGTAGTTTGGGGGGGCCCCTGAGCTTGAGGGCCCAGTACTATTGTACTTCCATCTCCCCTCTTATCAGACCTGTCCTGCCTGTGGTTGATCTTTGCTAATGGAATGGCTATATCACAGGGTGACGTCCTTTCCCCTCCAGACAATTGTCTTCATCTCCAGTAACTGTAATTAAGATGCGCTTTCTTGTACCCTTCTGTGATCCCCTTTCAAGCGTCTCAGAGTTGTGTCTGCCATGGAGCTAGGAGCCACAGACTAGTTCAGCGCTCTCCCATACTCCTTTGTTTTCCCAGCGGGAGGAAGAGCTTTTCCTCCCAGGATAAGGAATTCTGCAGTCCTGTGCACAGTGCTCCCTTTAGATACTTCTGAGTAAGGTGTTCGATATTCGGGCCAGCATGTTAAGTATCTTGGCCTACATATGACTGCTGCATTTCACCACTGAGGTCAGTTCTTAAACTAGCACTTCTCAAACTCTGTCATTTCTGCAAGTTCCACCATGTGTGACTGATGCTGCAGTCTCCCCTCCCTATGTTAATGACAGGCTCTGAGCCCTTGTGTGCTTCTTTGGCTCTAATCCATTTTAGAGTTTGAACTGCTCCTTACCTTACATCATGACCAGCCTAATCACTCATTTAACCTTAGAATGTGTCCAGTGAATGGGGTTAATGAATACTGGCTGGCACAGCTAAAGCTTAGGGTACAATCTTCCATCTATTTGAAGTTAATGACAAAACTCCCATTGACTTAAATGGTGGAGGATTGCCTTGAATGTCCAGTAAACTGCTGTGCTTGGGAGCAGCACAAAGCAAAATCCGCCAGCAAGCCAACAGCAGCTGGGAATAACCCCACTAGATCAGGGGAGCCACTAACCTCATGGTAAGATATGTTACAGGGATGGGATGTTTTCATGACACGACAGCATGATTCTTCCTGAGGTGTCTTCATTGAATCTAAATCCTTCTTGAATTGACTCACATATCAATGGTTAAGAAAAGTAAAGTTTCATGATCTTTGTTTTCTTCCAGGCAGCTTTTCAGGCTGCTGGATCTACACTTTTGCTCCTTGAGGGGAAGTTACAATATTGTGTTGAGATCACTCCCACATTATTATTATTTATTATTAGCAAGCATTTATATAGCGCAAGCAATGTACCTGGTGCTTTACAAAGTAATGGAATAGACACAGTCCCTGCCCTAGGGCTTACAATCTGAGAGACGAAGGGAGGGGGAGGAAGAAGAAGGAAGGGAAACAGAGGGAGAGACAAGGGGTGTAACATTCATGAAGATGCGAGGTCCCAGGTGCACATACTTGGCTTGGTTACATCGAGAATGATGGCTGGTTGGTCCATGTGGTGAGGATATGAGTACACAGACCTCAGGTAACAGATTGTACTGGATGGTAGGTATCAGCAGGATTTAGGAGAGGGGGGCAAAAAGTCGGGGAAGACAGAGCAGAAGAGATGGGTCTTGAGGAGGGATTTGAAGGTACGAAGGGAGGGGGTGAGGCAGATGTGGGCAGGGAGGGAGCTCCAGGCGTGGGGAGCAGCTAGGGAGAAGGCACAAAGGAGGTTAGGGGAGCAGGGAGGGTGAGAGAGGGGACAGAGGAGGAGCAGAGTTCACGGACAGGAGTACGGAGTGAAATTAGTGCAGAGAGGTAGGGGGGAACAGGGTTGTGAAGAGCTTTATAGGTGAAGACTAGGAGCTTGTGCAGGATTCGTTCAGGAAGGGGGAGCCAGTGAAGAGAGGAGAGGAGGGGCTGCACGTGGTCGAAGCAACGGGCGAGGTGGATGACCCTGGTAGCCGAGTTTTAGACGGAGATAAGGAAAAAAAGGGGAGAGCAGGGGAGGCCAGTAAGAAGGAGGTTACAGTAATCGAGGCGAGAGATGACCAGGGCGTGAACAAGGGTTTTGGCAGAGGAGACAGAGAGGATCTTAGCAATGTTATGGAGGGAGAAGCGACAGGATTTGGCACCAGTCGATGTAGGGTTTAAAAGAAAGGGGTGAGTCAAAGACGAAGCCTAAGCTATAGACTTGGGGGGACGGGAAGGATGCTGACCCCATCGATAAGGATCGACGGGAGGAGGGAGAGGAAGGATGAGGGGGGAACATAAGGAGTTCAGTTTTAGCCATGTTGAGTTTGAGTTGACATTGAGACCTCCAGGTAGAGATATTAGAGCGAGAGCTGGTGAGGTGAGCTTGAACAGATGGAGAGAGAGAGTTGAGTGTCATCAGTGTAGAGGTGATATTGGAAGCCATGAGAGACAATGGGTTTGCCTAGGGTCAGGATGTAGATAGAGAAGAGGAGAGGGCCAAGGACAGAGCCTTGGGGAACAGCAACCAAGAGGGGAAGGGAGGAGGAGGTGGAGTTGGCAAGAGACACATTGAAAGAGCAGTGAGAGAGGTAGGAGGAGAACCAGTCGAGGACGGAGCCACGGAAGCCAAGGGAGGGAAGTGAATCCAGCAAGAGTGAGTGGTCAACAGTATCAAAGGCAGCAGAGAGGTCGAGGACAAGAATGGAATAGAGGCGATGAGATTTAGCCACAAGAAGATCGTTGGTGATCTTAGCAAGAGCAGTTTCAGTAGAGTGAAGGGGGCGGAAGCCAGATTGGAGGGGTTAAGGGAGGAGTTGGCGGAGAGGAAGTTGAGGCAGCGGGAGTAGACGACACATTCAAGAAGCTTGGAAGTAAAAGGAAGGAGTGAGACAGGATGGTAACCAGAAGGGTCAGAGGGGTCAAGAGTGGATTTTTTGAGGATAGGAGAGACAGTGGCGTGCTTGAAGGCAGAGGGGAAGGAGCCGGTAGAGAGGGAGAATTTGATGATGTGCAGGAGGGAAGGGGTGACAGTGGAAGCAATGGAGGTCAGGAGGCGGAAGGAGATGGGGTCAAGGGGACAAGTGGAAGGGTTGGAGGAGGAGAACAGAGAGGAGATTTCCTCAAGAGAGGTGGGACGGAAGGAGGACAGGAAAGAAGGAGGGAGTAGGGAGAGGAGAGGAGTGGGAAGCGATGTCGAGGCGGATCTTGTCTATCTTGGAGGTGAAGAAGGAAGCAAGATCCTGAGCAGAAAGGGAAGAGGGGGGAGGAGGAGAGAGGGGCTTGAGGAGGGAGTCAAAGGTGGAGAACAGGCAGTGAGTGTCCCGAGAACAGGACTCAATGCGGGAGGCATAGTAATCTTCCCCTTTAAGACCTGTTCTTGTTCCTTACCACTGCCAGCACCCCAGCCTTAAGACAAAAGGTGGGATACAGGAATTGGCCAGTGGGAAGTCAGTATATTATGAAATAATGCCAATCTTCATGGCTTAATGTTTGTGCAGTACTGAGTATTTCTAGGTCCTGATCTTGGGTGGGGTCCCCATAGAAATTAATAATAATCATATGAATGGGGGAGAAATAGATTTCCAAAGACTTTGAAGATCTATTGTATTGACAAAGTAATCAAACTCTGATCTGGCTATGAAACCTTAAGGACATGATAAATTCTCAGGTTGCCTTAGACAGGTGCTAATGGAGACCAGATGGGCTGCAACACTCTTTTCCCTTTTTGTAAGTCTGTTCTGCTACTGCTGCAGGTTACTGACACATCTATCTCTCCTGTTTTCTTTCTTTCTTTTTTTTTTTTTAAAAAGAAAATATAATTTTAACAAAAGGTGCCAGTCTGATGACTCTAGGGATTGCAGTTGCTTGGCATGACTATAATTTGGGCAGCAGCAGTGCAGAGTTCCCCCATGTGCCAGCATGCCTCACTCCAGACTAGCATGACCAACCTTAGGACGTGTTTCTCAGCAACCGTGGGAATAGGAAACCCTGGAAGAAACTATGCCCTTTGGGAGCAAACATACAAATATCTTCCCTCCAAGATACACTGACCCTCTCTTTGCCTCCCAGCCACATTGCATGATGGAAGTGTGTCCTGGGGAGCAACTGTGCATTATGGGTTAATTTCAGGTGAGCAGTGAAGGACTCTGGGATGTGTAGGCATGACATGAATTGGAATGAATTAACTCCCGTGGCATTGACGCATACACTGTTGCTGGGTGGTACCCCATCATAGGGAATGGAACACTGCCCAATCTCATTTGTGAATACCCCAAGTGTATGGGGTACCCCAGGGTAGTAACTCCTTGTGTCAGAAGGCGAATATCATTTCCATAGCCATTCTCTTCTTGGTTTCTATGCTGAAGCTGTTACTGTAGCAAATTAGTTGTAGCTTTGTTGGAGTGTCAGACTGCTTTTTCACCATCTAAGGCAGGTGGCCTTCATCTAAAGGGCTGCTGTGTCCTTGAGGTGAACCTCTCCAGCAGTCTCCAAACGGTGGTGCTACCAGAGAGAGGTGAAGCTTAGCCCAATCCAGACTTTTAAAGTTTTCTGCACTCTATTCCCCTAGTTTCCTGACCCATGTTCTCCCTGCAGTTTCACCATGTGTAGCATTCTAGTCTGCACTTCCTGGCCTAACCATTTTAGTATTAAATTAGATGACCTTTAAGGTCCCTTTCAGTCCTGAAATTCTGTATTATGTTCTATTCTTTCCAGCTCTCACAACCATATTCATCATCATGGTATTGCGTGTCCAAGTGTTTGAGGGTGGTGGGAAATTTCACACCAGGCGTGGCTTTGTTTCAATTGTAAGTTAATTTAGTAGCTTTGTACAAACTATGTATAAACCCTGATTGACCCGTTTCAATCCTGGTTTCGGCCAGGCTATGGTACAGAGACGGCGTTGGTGGCATTGGTGGACGATCTCCGCCGGGAGATGGACGCAGGACGTTCGACACTACTGGTCCTGCTAGATCTCTCGGCCGCGTTTGATACAGTGGACCATGGGCTGCTGTTGAGATGGTTGCGTGACCTGGGGGGTCTGGATGGGACCACCTTTGGTTGGTTCCAGTCATTCCTCTTGGGGAGGACCCAGCGGGTTGTCCTGGGAGCAGAAACATCTAGCCCCCGGGCCCTGGACTGTTGCGTTCCGCAAGGTTCAATCCTGTCTCCTTTATTGTTTGATGTATATATGCAGCCCTTGGGGGAGATCATGAGAGGGTTTGGTGTGTGTTGCCACCAATATGCTGATGATACCCAGCTTTACCTCTCTTTTTCAGCCGACCCAGACCCTGCCGTCTCCGTGCTATCTCAGTGTTTGGAGGCCGTGGCGAGTTGGTTATGGCAGAGCAGACTGAAGCTCAATCTCAATAAGATGGAAGTGATGGTGGTAGGCTGAGCGGGGGAGGTGTTGCCCCCTCTTGTGGAGGAGGTGCGCCTCTCCATGGCCCAGCAGGTTCGGAGTCTGGGAGTGTTATTGGATGCGGACCTCCAGCAGGTGGATGCGGTGGCGAAGGCGGTGTTCCGCCAGCTGTATCTGGTGCGGAGGCTGCGCCCGTACATCTCCAGACCCGACCTGGCCACTTTGATCCACGCCTTCATTACCTTGAGGCTGGACTACTGTAACGCGCTCTACGTGGGGCTTCCCTTGACGCTGGCCTGCAGTTTGCAGCTAGTGCAGAATGCAGCGGCCTGTCTCCTAACAGGGACGGGTCGATGAGAGCACATAACACCAGTGCTTCGTGCACTGCACTGGCTGCCTGTAACATGCCGAGTCAGATTCAAGGTATTGACTTTGATCTATAAGGCCCTGTACAGTCTTGGACCTGGATACCTCAGGGACCGCCTCGCCCTCCGCGACTCAGGACGACCCCTCCGGTCCTCCTTCTTGGAGGTCCCCCACGTAAAGTGGGGCTACAATGGAGAGGGCGTTCTCGGTGGCTGGGCCGCAGTTATGGAACTGTTTCCCAGAGGAAGCACAGCTGGCCCAGAGTCTGTTGGTCTTTCGTCAGGCCTGTAAGACATGGCTGTTCTCCCAGACCTTCGGAGGCGGGGAGGGGTTAAATTTTTGTGTTGGCAGTGTTTTAAATTTGTTTTAATAATAATATTGGCATTTTTTAGATTTGTAATGTGTTTTTTATATTGTTTTAAATTGTTTTAATTTGTGTTGGAAGCAGCCCCGAGATGCCGTAGGCATGAGGGGGCGGCATATAAGTGCAATAAAATTAAAATAAAATAAATGTATCTTAGGGGTGGGATTTTCAGAACTGCTCACATTTGGTCAAATCCTGCTACTGAAGTCAATGGTGATAGTTCCATTGATTTCACTGGGACCATATTTAAGTAGATGAACAGCACAACCCTCTGAGTCCCATTCATTGTAATAAGACTCATGTGCATGCTAAGTGATAGAGCTGGTGCTATCTGCTTGGAAGATCACATACTCCGAGAGCTATTAGATGTTTCAAGAAGAAAGAGTCTATAGCCATTCAAGAATCTAAAGCCCAACCAACCTGTCCATCGAGATTGCTTTGCCTCTTGGTTTTCAAGGCCAAGTCTTTGTTTGCCGGTGGTGGTGGTGGTGGTGGTGGTGGTGGAGATTGATTATGACTATATCTCAACTAGCCTTTGCTGGTACTGTTTTTTACTTGCCTGTTAACAGATTCTCTTCCTGTTTTCTCTGCAGATCATGATCAGTAGATAGCATCCCACACCATGACCATGGCTCCCCGGAAAAGGAATCGTCATGCTTTGGGGTTTCTTTGCTGCTTTGGGGGCAGTGAACTCCCTGAAATCAACCTCAAGGACAATAACCCCCTTCAGTTCCTGGAGTTTTCTGTCCCAATCCCACCAGCAGAGGAGCTCAATGCAAGGTTCTCTGAACTTGTGGTAAGTTTATACTATCATGA
Organism: Sphenodon punctatus; assembly: GCA_003113815.1. NCBI lineage: Eukaryota > Metazoa > Chordata > Lepidosauria > Sphenodontia > Sphenodontidae > Sphenodon > Sphenodon punctatus. Next base: position 785,841 of record QEPC01014010.1, read on the forward strand.
GGTGGGGTGGGTAAGGAGAATGCTTCTGCAGAGAGTAATTTTGGGATTGGGAAGGATTTCCGTTGATTCGATTCCTCTGTATTGTGACACGATTCAGTTATTATTCCTGAATCATCTGTCAGAGGCTTGTCCTCAGCCTTGCCAGCAGTCAAGCCGAAAAAATGGACAGTGAGTTGGACACCAGTGGTATCTCTGGTGTAAATGCTTAGCACCGGGGATTCTTACATGTACAGGGTAGACTATAACATTTAGCAATGGGCTGCAATTTCTCCCAGAATATAACGTCAGCTATGTGTGTATATGTGAGAGAGATTTCACCTTCCCATGGATCATTGGTTAGGGATTTTATAGGGGTTAAGGAGGATTGGTTATGGATTCATTTGTTTATTCGTTAGATGGAATCTGATGGGTATTGTTCCATATCATGATAACTTCTTACAAGTGCCTTCAGAACAGGAGGTACTATATGAGGCAGTGTCCTCATTTGGTTTTGGCCTGGACAGCTGCACAGCAAGATAGACAAGGATCGTGGTGGTGGGTAAATCTCCCTCCGCCTCCTTTGTCATGTCGCTTACACCGCAGTACTTGTTCTCTGGTTCCCTCCCCCTAATCTTTTGTTTCCCACAGCGGGGTACTATGCAGCATAACATTCGTGGATAGGGAGCATGAGATGTATAGCCCTGTCTCCTGCTCGCACCTCACACTTCCCTTCCTGCACACATGCCACCCTCTCAGAGAAATGGCTCCTGAACGGGGGTGGGAGGGGTAGGGAATGTGGGCACCCAGGGTTTGGATGGCATGTTTAGGTGGAGGGGTTCAGACCCCTGTCCCCCACGCGCAGGGCGTAGATATGGATTGAAAACTGCATGGATTTTGTGAGTCGTTGATCTCCTGCTGGTGAGAGGCAAAAACCAAGCATCCATGTCGTTTTTGTAAGATCTGTTAGCTTTCTTGATACCTTTCAGCCATGACATGGTGTTGACATGGCTGCAGATGTTAAAAGGAATGGAAGGAGAAATTTTAAACTGTTGTATTAACCCACAGAGTTTAACAGCTCTGGAGTTATCCCCTAGCTTGCCTCTTTCCGTTCGCCATACTCTGGCAGTCTCTCAAGATAACATTCTTAGTGAGCAGTTGTCATCCCCACCATGATTTGCTGGACTCCAAACCTGGTGGCCTTCAGGTCATGCTGCAGTGCCTACCTGCTGTGTTTTGCTAGACTTTGTGGAAGACAGAAAGCTGTTGGGTAATTGGGTGGCATTTATTTATTTTATTTTATTCAATTTTACCCTGCCCTTCCCTCAAAGGCTCAGGGCAGCTTACAACACTATAAAACATATATAAACATATAAAAGCAATTTTTAAAAAAGCTAAACCCTACCCACTAACCTTCTCCCTAACCCCTCCACCCAATCCTATTCCAGCCTGCCAAACAAAAAGGTATTGAATCTCTTCTGAAAATAAGCAGGCTGTTATGGGTAGGGGGTATAAGGGGGGAGTGGACCTGGGTGGACGGCTACCTTTGTTCCCGTTACCCCCGTACGCTCTCGTGGGGGCACCACACCGACGAGGAAGAACACCCCTCAGGTTAGTATAGGGCCGCTGGCTCCCGAAGAAGCGGCGGCCTATCTCATCATAGGGGGGGAGACAATGAGGCCCTGAGTATGCCCCCACTCGAGTGTACTGGCTGCAAGGGCAGCCCCCTAACCCCACCAAGTCGTCACCCACACAAGTGTCCTCGCACGCACACGGGAAGGGTAGTGCGCAGACAGTGGCGGAAGGGGGGAAGGTTCGCAGGGCCAATCCCGGGGACAGTAGGGAAGGGATGGAACAGCACACACACAATGCACGGGGGACGGGCAGACGAGGGTTTAGGTACGCGGGACCCCGGGTATCAGTGCCCACCACCCGCTCCTCCCGCACACACACCCACACCCTGTTTCCACAACACCACCGTATCCTCCCCTTCGATTTCCACACTCACCACGACCACTCTCACTCTCCACACTCACGCAATCCTTCCACACCACTCTCGCTCTTTGTAACCTCTCCAATACTCCAGTCGCAAGGGGCCAGTCTGCAGCTACGCTGTTCACCGGCGCCGCTCTCCTGTTTCTGGGCCTCCCTATATCCGCATGCTCTGAGCCCCGCCTTCTCCTGAAGGCGTGCCGAGCGGCGCGGCGCTACTACTGGCCCCGCCCCTATGCTCCCCGCTGGCCAGCCCCCTGCATCTAATGTTTGCGGCAGCGGGGGCTGTCCCTGCCGCCGCTTCCGTGTCTGCGGCAATGGTGCGCTCTGCCCACCCCCGCTTTGCCCATGTCGGGGAGCTAGTCTCCCGCGACCCCAACCTCGACCCCGGGTAAGTCTGTGCCTTACAGCACCCCCCCAAGCCCTCCCCTGGGCCCGGGCTTCAGGGGAAAACGCAGGTGGAAGGCACGAACAAGGTGAGGGGCATGGACATCGGACGCACGTTCCCAGGAGCGCTCGGAGGGTCCATAGCCCTTCCAATCGACAAGATACTTCAAGGTGCCCCAGGAACGCTTGGCGTCAAGGATGGCCTGGACCTCGTATTCAGGGAGGGCATCAACTTCCTCCACAGGAGGCGGTGGAAGTGGGTCAGGGAAGAGGGGAGGGTGTACCGGCTTCAACAAGGAAACATGAAAGACGGGATGGCAGCAGACTTGTGAGGGCAGGGAAACGTGGTACGTCACAGGGTTCACCTGGTGGTGGACCGGAAACGGTCCCATGTATTTGGCATCCAGCTTCGCAGACGGGCGGCGGGACGGAAACTGGCGGCGGTCGACCCATACCAGGTCCCCGGGTGCAAAAGATGGCGCAGGTCGACGGCGGCGATCCGCTTGTAGTTTATATTGTTGGCGGGCCTTGTGAAGCAACGTGCGTGCACAAGCATGAAAATGGTGCAATTTCTGGATCATCGCGCCTGCCGCCGGGACGGTGGTCGACGGGAGTTCTGATAAGAAGAGCCGCGGGTGGTACCCATAATTTACATGAAATGGTGAAGTGCCAATGGACGCATGTGGTGCATTATTATAAGCAAACTCGGCGAGTGCTAAGTAGTCTATCCAGTCGCTCTGTAGATATGTCACATAACAACATAAGTATTGTTCAAGAGACTGGTTGGTACGTTCCGCCTGGCCGTTCGCCTGGGGGTGGTATGCCGTGGTGGGCGCCAGCTTCACTTGAAGGGCAGAGAACAGGGCACGCCAGAAACGCGCAACAAATTGGGAGCCACGGTCGGAGACAATGACTGTAGGAAGACCATGCAACCTGATGATATTCTGGAGTACTAGCATTGCGGTTTGTTGTGCAGAGGGTAGCTTTTTGCAAGGGATGAAGTAGCCCATCTTCGTGAACTGGTCTACAACCACTAAAATTGTTGTATATCCATGCGCAGGGGGAAGTTCCACGATGAAGTCCATATTGAGTCGCTGCCAAGGGCCCTGGGCTTGGGGCGCCAGTTGTAACAGCCCGGAGGGGGCCTGGCGCGGTGATTTCGTTCGGCTACATACAGCACACCCTTGCACATAGGCACGGGTGTCCTGCTTTACGGTTGGCCACCAGAAATGCCGTTGGATTAGCTGCAACGTACGTTGTTGTCCGGGGTGCCCCGCAAGGGGGGCATCATGGTGTGCTCGAAGCACCTCCTGACGAGCTGCGGCAGGGACCATGATGACGTCTTGACGAGTTCGTAGCCCTGCCGCCCCGGGGAACGGGGGGCCGACAGGGAGAGTGGGGTCTCTACTCGTGAGGCGTTGGAATTGGGCAAGGGTCATCCCCGTGGCCACGAAGGCGCGAGGAGGACAGATAGTTTCCCCGTGGTGAGCAGGGGTTGGGGCTGTTTCTTGATATCGGGAGAGGGCATCGGCTATGGTGTTACTTTTTCCGGATCGGTAGGATATTTGGAAGGTGAAACGGGCGAAAAACAAGGCCCATCGTGCGTGCCTGGCGTTCATGATGCGCGCTGTTTGTAGGTACACAAGATTTTTGTGATCGGTCCTTACCTGGACAGAGTGAGGGGCACCCTCCAAATAGTGCCGCCAATTCCCAAAGGCTTCTTTTATCGCCAGTAATTCCCTGTCCAGCACAGTATAATTCCTCTCGGCCGCGGTGAGTTGACGGGAAAAGAAGGCACAGGGTAGGGGGATGCTTTCCCCGGGTGTCTGTTGGGATAGGACCGCACCTATAGCGACGCTGGATGCATCAGTCTCCACCAGAAAGGGCAGAGAAAAATCTGGGTGTTGCAAAATGGGGGCGATGGTGAAGGCTCTTTTCAATTCGGTAAAGGCCTCCTGTTGTTCTGCTCCCCAGAGGTACAGTTCCCCCTTCTTCAACAAACGTGTCAAGGGAGCGGTGAGGCGGGCAAATTGCGGAATATATTGCCGGTAGTAGTTGACGCTCCCCAGAAACCTTTGTAAGGGCTTGATGGCGGCAGGTGGAGGCCAAGCTGCTATTGCCTGGACCTTCTCTGGGTCCATCCCGATTCCCTGAGGGGATATGATAAACCCTAGGAAGGGCACTACCCGTTGATGAAAGATACATTTTTCTCTCTTGCAATACAAGCGGTTCTGAATCAGTCGTGTCAATACAAGACGCACATGTTGCACATGTTCCTGGAGATTTTGGGAGAAAACAAGGATGTCGTCCAAATAGGCGACTACGTAGATGTCCAGAACGTCGCGAAAAATATCGTTGATAAGGTGCTGGAATGTAGCAGGGGCATTTGCAAGGCCATAGGGCATTACCAGGTATTCAAAAAGGCCGTATCGAGTGCGAAAGGCCGTCTTCCACTCGTCCCCCGGCCGAATGCGTAAGAGGTTATACGCCCCACGTAAATCGAGTTTGGTGAAAACGGAGGCACCTTGCAGGCGATTCAATAGTTCTGGAATAAGCGGCAGGGGGTATCGGTTTTTTATCGTAAGCGCATTCAACCCCCTGTAATCTATACAGGGACGAAGGCCCCCATCCTTCTTGGGGACGAAAAATAAGGGTGCTCCTGCAGGGGAAGTGGAAGGGCGGATAAAGCCTTTTGCGAGGTTCTCCTCCACGTACGCCTTAAGGGTCTGCAACTCGGGGGCGGATAGTGCATAGATCCTCCCATACGGAGGCACGGCGTCAGGAAGGAGGTCAATGGGGCAGTCGTAACTCCGGTGAGGAGGGAGTTCGAGAGCGTCTTGTTCCTTGAAGGCATCCTGTAGGTCCTTGTAGGCAGAAGGTAGCCCCACGACCCCGGCGCTAGGAGTGCCATACACGCAAAAAGCTGTCTTTACCAAGGGTGCACTGAGATGGTGCTGCTTGCACAAGGGGGAGTCGAATTTCATACACCTATGTTGCCAGTCGATAGAGGGATTGTGCAGTTGTAGCCATGGCATCCCAAGGACTACAGGGAAGGCGGGGGTACGGACTACATCCAGACATAGTCCCTCGTGGTGAGTCCCTATGGTACCTTGCAAGCGGGGGGTACTATAACACACCGGCCCTGAACACAAGGGGGAGCCATCTATTGAATAGATCGTCTCTGGTTGTGTCTTTGGTACCAAGGGGAGCCGAAGGCGTTGTACTAGCAGTTCGTCAATGAAATTGCCGGAGGCGCCTGAATCAATTAAGGTCCATACTATCACCGTGCGCTGCTCTGATAGTTGTAAGGTCAAGGGAACACAAAAATGGTTGGGGCTGCTCCCTGGTCGCGGGCTCCTTCTGGTCAGGGGGCCTGCTGTTCATACCGGGACCCCCCCTGTCCATCCCGGCCTTCCTCGTTTCCCGCCCGCCGGCGTGCTGGAGGTAGCTGCGGGCACTCGCGGGAGAAATGACCTTGCCCTCCGCAATAGAAGCACAACCGTGCTGCTCTCCGTCTTTCTTTTTCCTGGGCGGTGAGGGGCCCTCGGGAGGCCCCGAGCTGCATGGGTTCAGGAGGGTCTGTACGTCGGGGTTCCCCCGCACCTTGTGCCAGGACGGGGGTCCTTGGCACCCAAGCTCGTGTCCCCTCTTGACGCCTCTCCCGTCGTCGCTCCGATAATCGATCCTCGATCTGGCACGTTAGGTTAACCAGTTTAGCCCAGGTTTCCGGCATCTCCGTCATCGCCAACTGGTCCTTGAGTTCCTCGCTCAGCCCTTTACGATATAACACCTTCAGCACGTGATCCGGCCAATCCAGCTCGGCCGCCAAATGCTGGAACTGTGTCACGTACTCCAGCAGGGGCCCTCTCCCCTGTTTCAAGGTCATTATCGCTGCCTCCGCATCCTTTACCCTATGGGGGTAGTCGAACAGGAACTGGAATTCCCGCAAAAACCCGTCATAGTCCTTTAACAGCGGGCTTTCTTTCACCAACAAGGGGGTGGCCCAATCAAGTGCTAACCCCTCTAAATGGCCAATAATAAATGCTACCTTGGTTTCATCGGAGGGGTAAGTCAGGGGTTGCACTTGAAACGCTAACTTACACAGCGCCACAAATCCCTGAAACTGTTTCCGCTCCCCATTAAATTTCATTATCGGGGGGTGTTTAGGCTCCCTGGCCCCCCCCGTCGGGACCCGTCTTGGCTCCAGGGGGTCCGGTACGAGGGGCGGGGCCTCAGCCCCCATCCCGAAGCCTCTCTCCCTCATTTGTTGTTCCTTAATATCCTTTACTTCCATGGCTAAGGATTGGATGGCCGTAGCCATCTCCTCCAGCCGTTTTGCCAGGTCCATGGGCCGGTGAAACTGTTATGGGTAGGGGGTATAAGGGGGGAGTGGACCTGGGTGGACGGCTACCTTTGTTCCCGTTACCCCCGTACGCTCTCGTGGGGGCACCACACCGACGAGGAAGAACACCCCTCAGGTTAGTATAGGGCCGCTGGCTCCCGAAGAAGCGGCGGCCTATCTCATCATAGGGGGGGAGACAACGAGGCCCTGAGTATGCCCCCACTCGAGTGTACTGGCTGCAAGGGCAGCCCCCTAACCCCACCGAGTCGTCACCCACACAAGTGTCCTCGCACGCACACGGGAAGGGTAGTGCGCAGACAGTGGCGGAAGGGGGGAAGGTTCGCAGGGCCAATCCCAGGGACAGTAGGGAAGGGATGGTACAGCACACACACAATGCACGGGGGACGGGCAGACGAGGGTTTAGGTACGCGGGACCCCGGGTATCAGTGCCCACCACCCGCTCCTCCCGCACACACACCCACAACCTATTTCCACAACACCACCGTATCTTCCCCTTCGATTCCCACACTCACCACGTCCACTCTCACTCTCCACACTCACGCAATCCTTCCACACCACTCTCGCTCTACAGGAAACCTCTCCAACACTCCAGTCGCAAGGGGCCAGTCTGCAGCTACACTGTTCACCGGCGCCGCTCTCCTGTTTCTGAGCCTCCGTATATCCGCATGCCCTGAGCCCCGCCTTCTCCTGAAGGTGTGCCGAGCGGCGCGGCGCGGCTACTGGCCCCGCCCCTATGCTCCCCGCTGGCCAGCCTCCTGCGTCTAGTGTTTGCGGCGGTGGGGGCTGTCCCTGCCGCCGCTTCCGTGTCTGCGGCAATGGTGCGCTCCGCCCACCCCCTCTTCGCCCCTGTCGGGGAGCTAGTCTCCCGCGCCCCCAAACTCGACCCCGGGTAAGTCTGCGCCTTACACAGGCTTGGGCTTAGGCAGATCTCTAAGGGGAGAGAGTTCCATAATTGTGGTGCATCTGCCGAGAACGCCTCTCTGCATGCCCTCGTCGTATGTACCTCACGGACAGTTGGTACAAGAGAGCACCCTGGGATGATATCAGAGTTTAGATATAAACTGCCTACCCGTGAACCCACTGTAGTGATTGGTTGAACTACTGCAGTGTCAGAGAATCATTCATAGTCCTGGTAGGGAAGGGAAAGGTCAGTTACTTTACATGGTTTAACCTTCATCCACATCTCTTAAATGTGGCTGTAGGTTTGACCTTTCATTAGCTGCAATTTTTCACTGCTTGTTACAAATCTTTCAAATTTCTTACACTCCTTAAAAATAACCTGCCATTTGGGTGTAGGTGGCTAGTTATCTAATTAAGCATAGTATATACATTTGTAACTGCACGCACACAGGTAACTCACTAGTAGATAAATTTACAGCTGGCTGAATAGTCATACGAAGAGAGAGGTAATCCATGGTTTATTGTCAGATTGGGAACAAATAACATATGGGGTCCCCTAAGGGTCTGTTCTGGATTTGGTGCTGTTTAACATTTTCATCAATTATTTAGATAAAGGGGTAGAGGGTATTCTTATCAAATTTGCTGGTGACACAAAGATGGGAGGTTCCGCAATTTAAATTTTATTTATTTATTTATTAAAAGTATTAATATCCCACCACTCCTGCCACAGGCAGCTCGGGGACACTTATAATAACATAAATCAACAATTATAAAACCATAAAATTATAAAATTACAAATTCACTAGAGGATAGGATCAGAATCTGCAATGAGCTTGATACATTGGATAGTTGAGTTAAAAATTCAGGAAAGACAAATGTAAAATATTGGAGATATTTTAGAGAATAACTGGCTGGACAGCACGTCAAAATGGGAGATGACCGGTTGGGCAGCCATTCTTCTGAAAAGGATCTGTGGGTTATAATAGTTGACAGGCTCAATATGAGTCAACAGCGGCAGCTAAAAAAGTGAATGCTATTTTAAGTTGGTTTAACAGAAATATTACCTTTGACATGTGAAGTTATTGTTCCTTTCTATTTGACCCTGGTCAGGCCTCCTCTAGAGTACTGCTAGAGTCCAGTTTTGAGATCTTCACTTTAAGAAGGATATTGACAAGCTGGGGAAGGGTTGGAGAAAGGCAATAAAGATGATAAAGGGTATGGAAGGAGAGACCTATGAGGAGAAGTTGATGGAATTGGGGATTTTTAGGTTAGAAGAAAGAAGATTAAGACGGGACATAATTACAGTTTTCAAATACGCAAATGGAAAATAATAAATAAACAAGAAAAATGATGCCCGGTTCTCTTGGGTTACTGAAGATTGGATAAAAGGCTTAAATTAAAAGAGAAAAGATTTAGCCTAAATATTAGGAAAATTGTTTCAAACTACCAGGACAGTTAAACAATGTAATTATTCCCCAAGGGAGGAATCAGAAGTCCTATTGACGGAGGCCTTAAAGAATAGGCTAGACAGGCATTTCCCAAGCGTGGTTTAAGTTCGGTGGATCCTGTTTAGTGGCATGGGGCTGGACTAGGAAACCCTTGAGGTTCCTTCCAGTGATGAGGTTCTGTGATTTGTATTGTAACAAAAAAGAAAGCAGTTAAAATCTGAATAAATACAACCCATGTCTGAGTATTTCTACTGTAGACGGTGCTGCTGCTGTATTGCTATTATACTCTGAATTTTATGAGCCTTGATTGTGTAGGGAGGAAGGAACAGCTCTCTCTCTTGTTCACATAGAGGTTTGTTACTTATTTTTCTAGGTTGCTCAGATACTACTGTTGTGCAGTCTCTATGTAGTAGGGTCCATATACTAGGGAGAAGAGAACAGGCTGGGTTTTCTGTGTGGTAAACTGGAATGGAAACTAGGCTGGTAGATTGCAGAATTTTGCCTGAGGGTCTGGTTCACCCACAGTTACAGGCTAATGCGCATGGTCTGAGACACTAAAGTAAAACAGGCCACATTTGTATTGACGGCTGGGATGAGATTTTAATCGGATTAGATAGGTTCTGTCTGCAAATGGGCCAGTGGAAATCAACGACCTGGAAATGCCTGGGAGGGCTGTGTGTTGTATACCAGCTTCCCAACTGTTTATCCTTTATGGCTATGTGTATCTTTGTGTGCATGTCACACGCGCACACAACCCCCCCCCCCCCCAACATATAAGGAATGGAGTCTTTTGACCCAAATCCATGAGTTAGAGACAGACTGAGATTTCTAGTGAGATAAATAACTTGCTAAACCCCCTATAGTGTTCCCAGAGGGCACAGCTTGGCCTGTGCCATCTGCTTTATAAAGGATGTAATGAAATATACTGCTGCACTTAAATGCATTTGTCTCTTAAAAACCCTGAGAATGTCAACCGGGGCATTGACCCACATTTTAGACAATAACAGCAACAAAAAGAGCCAACCTTAACCATATGGAAACAGTATTTCTTGAGAGCAGTCAAGTAAATATTCAATGTGATAGGCATTTGGCCAAGCTTACTGAGGGAAACCTTTCAGATGCAATTGTAGCAGGCATGCGACAATTCCTGTCTGTCTTCTGTTGTTCTCGTGGTTTTATTTCTGTTCTCTAAAAGCTATAGTGCCTGGTATTTCATGACTGGAGAGTGAGATGCTGGCAACGTACTTACTGAATCTGTTGTTCCATTCCTAGTAGCTGGATGGTACTTTTTACCAGCTGGGGGCAAATGGCAGCAGCTCTCCCCCCTGCACCACCCCCCCTTCCAGCTGACAGAAAATTCAAAAGCTAGAGAGAAGCAGAATGATACTCTCCCTTGCAGCTCCAGAAGATGAAGCAGCAGCAGCAGCAGCAGCAGCAGGAGGAACTTCTGGAACATGCCAGAGCTCTTAGCCAGTGGCCTAATAACGGCAGTCATGGAGGAACAGCAGAAGGCCACATTTAAAGGAGAATGATGTTGGGAATGGCCTGTGAGCCAGATTTTCCACATCCCTTTGGCTCCACAGGGAAGTCCGGGAGTCAAATGACGTGCAGATTCCATCTCGTGGGAAGGACAGAAGTGTGGGTCTTTACTGGCAAACATACGCATCTGGCAGAGTGGTGAAATCCTACTATGCCAGAGGCATAGTTTGCTGGCAAAAACCGACACTTCCGCCCTTTCCACAAGACAGGAGCTGTGCATCATTTACCTCTCGGAGAATCCCGTGGCACCAAAGGCTGCACATTCCCTCCCAGCTCGTCTCGTTGGAAAGCACCCTACTTTCTGTATCTCGAAGTCCAGCCCTAACTCCATTGCTGACCACCTGCATGTTACAGGGAAATAAATCTCTGGAGCCAAAGTCAACCCTTTTCTTCCTCCCAAGCAGTGGCACCAGTGGAGGAAGCTCTGCACTTTGGGGAGGACTTGTGTAGTTAGCTTTGTGTTCTGCACATGGTAAATTGGCCCTAGCCCACCATTCCATATTTCTCTCTCCCCCTTCTTTTCCTCTGTCTCTCTTCCCAGCTGGTATCGTGCACGCTGCCTTGTAATGAAGTGCTGCTGCCGTTGGTGGTCTGTGCAGCATGTGCCAAGCTGGTTCTGTGCCTGCTGGCAACGTGGCCATGTTAAGAGCATATGTTTTCCTTTGCACAGATTTATTGACTGAACAGGAAACAGAGAAGTATCTGGAAGAGCACTTTTAAAAATCTGCTGCAAAGCATGAAGGGAAGCACTTTGAGCTTTGTAGGTGCTAAGAAGTCAGGAGGGTCACCTCTAAAATGCTTTTGATTCCATTTGTTCAAAGACATTTTGGAAGTTCTTGGCTTATGCTTGTAGTGGAAACAGTTTTTGCTTCTGAAGTCTCTCAGTGTTGGAAGTTTCACAAATTTAATCCATCATTTCTGTAGGCAATGGCAACCTGATCTCCAAGGGGAGCTCAGACTGCCCTAGGAAAGGACACTGACTTGCAGAATCAGAGAAATCAGAAACATAAAAGAAATGTCGGCTTATAGCCAATATAGAAAGGCAGAAGGAGTATTCTGCACAGGTTGTGTCAAGAGAGGAATCATATATACGGAAAGGAATCAGTTTAGATGGTAACTTCACTGGAGCAGAGACTGAGGGTAAGGCCACGTGAGACATTATCCCACATAATGTCTCACGTGGGATAATGCTCTTCACAACCTTGCTCCCCCCTACCTCTCTGCACTTATCGCCCTCCATACTCCAGCCCGTGCACTTCGCTCCTCCTCTGTCCCTTCTCTCACCCTTCCACGCCTTCCCTGCTCCCCATAGCGCCTTCGTCCCTTCTCACTTGCTGCCCCTCATGCCTGGAACTCCCTCCCTGTCCACATCCACCTTGCCCCCTCCCTTCATACCTTCAAATCTCTCCTTAAAACTCACCTCTTTCGCTCTGCTCTGTCTGACTCTTTATCCTGCTGAGCCACTATTTCCTATACCTACAGTCTGTTTACCCTTATCCTTGCCACATGGACCTGCCTGCTGTCATTCTCATCGTAACCAAGCCAAGTACGTGCACTTGAGACCTCACATCTTCATGAATGTTAGACCCTTGTCTCTCCCTCTGTTCCCCTTCCTAAGTCTCTCGCCCAGCTCCTGTCTCTCAGATTGTAAGCCCTAGGGGCAGGGACCGTGTCTATTTTATTACTTTGTAAAGTGCCAGGTACACTGCTGGCGCTATATAAATATTTGTTAATAATAATAATAATAATTAATAATGGTTTGGAAGCTGCAGCTGGTGCAGAATGCGGCGGCTCGTCTCTTGACGGGGACGGGCCGATGCAAGCATATGACACCGGTGCTTCGCTCTCTGCACTGGCTGCCGGTAGGCTTCCGGGCCCAATTCAAGGTGTTGGTGCTGACCTTTAAAGCCCTAAACGGCTTGGGACCCACCTATCTGCAGGACCGCCTCACCCTCCGAGTCCTGGAGCGGCCCCTGCGGTCGGCTGGGGGCGCCCTCCTCGGGGTTCCCTGGGTTTCCTGGGTGTCCACTATGAGGAGGACGTTTTCCGTGGCTGCGCCGCGGCTGTGGAACTTCCTCCCATGGGAGATCTGCTTGACTGCCGGCCTCCCCTCTTTACTCAGACAATGTAAGACCTGGCTGTTCCGCCAGGCCTTTCCCGAGGGAGATGGGGTGGGTTAGGGTGGGGGGGGGGGATGGGGTTTTATATTGTTTTTTAATTTAATTATTATTGTTTATTTTAATGTTTTAAAATTTTTTTAATATGCTGTGAGCCGCCCCGAGATGCCTGAGGGAGGAGGGGGCGGCATAAGCATTTTAATATAAATAAAAATTTTAATATAAACATTATCCCATACGATACGGGCAGACATTACTCTACAATGCAGCAGACTGGCTGGCTGACATCCGCCAGATGTTTGCCCACTCCAGCCTCGGGGCCGGCACCTGACTGCCACATGATGTGTCGTCCAGAGAAGATGGATGATGCATTGTGAGCTACTACTTCCTCAGCTGGGCTAATGTGGGATAACGGGCTGCCTCCTGTCTGTTTGACTATGCAGTCCCACCACAAGACAAAGTCCGAGGATTGGGATTGGAGGAGCACACTCTCCCTGCCCACTAAACGGCTGATCAGGAGGAGGAATGGCACGGAGGAGTGTGCACGCTCTCCCGACTTGCTAAACCACTGATCAGGGGCTCCTCAGCTGGACTTCTGGTGTGGAGGGTCTGCAGGCGGGCTGCAGTCTACCATTGTATATAAGAATTTTGGGGATATCAGACAGTACTTTGGTATGGCCAAAGTTAAAGTGTGCCCCCCAAGAGTTCTTTACTTTCCAGTTCTACCGTACAGGGTAGATGGCAAACTGATGTTCCCCTTGTGTGCCAGCTGTGCAGAAGTGTGTCATGGGGCCCCCTGTACACACCCCCAAGTGTACGACTGCATTGTCCCTTCCCAGGGTGGGCAGGGGGCAGCTGGCTCTGTCATATGTGGCCTTGTCGTTGAAAATCTCCATCCATTAAACAGTGAAGGATTGTGCCCTGAGTGATCTTCTGAGACCCTTTGAGAACTGAGCAAATGAGTGTTTAAACAAACCACAGTGATCAGAACATCAGTCGTGCCATACAAGTCAGACAAACGATCCATCGAGCCCAGCACCTGTCTCCCACAGTAGCCAATCTAGGTCGCTTGGAAGAAGTACCCAACAAGTCACAATGGGGCAATGCATTCCCTGTTGTTCGCTCCCAGCTCCCAACTGTAAGGGGTTACATTCCCCAAACCTCCCTGCGGATGGACCTATCCTCCAGAAACTTACCCAGTCCTTTCTTAAACCCAGCTATACTACTGGCCTTGACCATATCTTCTGGCAACAAATTTCACAACGTAATTTGTGCGCTGAGTGAAAAAATACTTTAAAAATTTGTTTTAAATCTGCTAGTTTTATGGTGTGTCCCCTAGTTCTAGTACTATTTGAGAGATAATGATGCCCTTTCCTAAGGCCCCAGTCTAAAATCTAGGACTGGTCTGCCAGAGGAAATAGCAATTCAGTTCTATTTAAGGTTTTGGTTCCACAACTTCTGGATTTAAATGTGGATTGATATTACAGATCTGTATTTAAATAAATAAATAATAGAAAATAAAATTTTAAAAATGCATTGGGCATGTGCAAAATGGCTGCCAGGCTGTTCTGCACATGTGCCCTTTTTCAAAATGACAGTAGTAATGTCACTATCATTTTGAAAAGTGCAGCTGGTATGCGTACGCACAAAATTGTGCATGTGCAGACTGGCTGCCCTTTTCCCCAAATGGCGGCATTGCTGCCACTGCCATTTTGGAAAGGGGCACACATCATTTATATATTTAAAACCAAACCGCGATGGGCGTTTTTGCCACTGTTGCAGTGCGGTTGGAGCAATTACGGATTCAAGCCGAACTGTATTACCACCCCGAAACTCTCTCTGTGCACACAATGTGCACATGCACACATACTTTGTGCAATGTGTACACTTGGCGTGGGCATAGTCCATACATGCACACACCCTTTGCACACTGCATGCACACACATGGTGCGTACTCAGTGTGCACATGGTGCGTACGGGTGCACACATGATCTTGGACTGAGGCCATAGTTACTAATTTCATGTCTGAAAGATTCTAAAGTATCTGAAAAAGCCTTTATTTTTCTTTTGCACTGATGACCATATAGAACCTTTAGCACTCTACTCAGCTTAGATGAATCAGTTTCACGTTCTCTGTCTCTTCCACTTGATACTTTTGTATGGTGGTGCCCAAGAGAATGGGAAAGTTTTAAGCCACTTTTTAACACAAGCCCTCCTGCCCAAAAAGTTTCTTTCCCCCCATTTATGTAATAAAATATTTTTACCCAGATAACTCTTTTTTCTCCAAAACATTTATTTACAAAAAAACAAGTTTTAGCCTAAACTCAGTGGAAGTCTGCCACCCAAGTTGGTTACATACAATGTGGATGACTTTGATCAGAAGTTTTTTTTTTTTTTTTTTTTTAAATGCCTGTTGACAATACATGCCTGAAGACCTCCAGATCTCCCAACAATTTCCTCTATCAATCATCTAGCAGGGGCTCAGCCAGGGTAGACTAAAGAGAGAGGCTGTCCTCTCCCTTGGTCTGGCATGTTAGCCCTCCCAGAAACACCTACTCCCTACGACTCCCTAGCCCCTTCAGGCTCTGTTTCTTTTATGTAGGGGTGGTGTGTAGCACGGAGGAAAAGACAGGAATTGTGAGGTAAAAGCAGGAGAGTGTACTATGCTCATTGCTCACCCTTTTGCTTGGACCTCACACTCTGCCATATCTTCTGGAAAGCAAACAGAGCTCTGAAGGATGTGGGAGGTGCAGAAAAGGGGAGAGGCATGGGACTATGTGCTCTCGGGAAGTGGGTGGGAGGAAGGGGCTGAGTAAAGAGCAAAGTGAATAACAGAATCATAAAGTTGGAAGTACCTCAGAGGTCATCTAGTCCAACCCCCTTGCTCCTCTAAACATCTTTGCCCCTTCTCCCTTGCTGCCCTTCATGCCTGAAGCTCACTCCCTGGATATGTTCACTCTGCTCCTTCTCTCCCCACTTTCAAATCCATCCTGAAAACCCACCTCTTCCATCAGGCCTTCCCTAGCTCGTCATGAGTGAAACGGCTTCCTTTCCCCCTTCACTTAGTATCTAGTTCCCTGTAACTAAGCGAAGCACCTGAGCCTACAACTTCTCAACCTCATGAATGTACTCCTGTCTCTCCTGTTGTTCACCTCTCCCTTGTCTCCCGTTCCCTTGTCTCTTAGATTGTAAGGCTAGGGACTTGTCTGTAAGTTGATTGTACAGTACCAGGTACATTACTGGCACTATATAAATAATAATAATAATAATAATAATAATGCAGGAATCCGCAGCTACAGAATCCCTGACAAATGGCTTTCCAGCCTCTGTTAGAAAACCTCCAGCAAAGGAGAGCCCACCACCTCCCTCAGTAATTTGTTCCACTGTCGAACACCTCTTACCGTTAGGAAGTTCTTCCTAATGTTTAACCAGAATCTGCTTTCTTGTAACTTGAGCCCGTTATTTCTAGTCCTGCCCTCGGGCAAGAAAGAACAAGTCTTTGCGACAGCCCTTCAGGAGACAGCTATCATGTCTCCTTTTAGTCTTCTCTAGACGAAACATACCCAGCTTCGCCTTCCCTCATTGGACTTGGTTTCCAGACCCCTGACCATCTTTGTCACCCTCCTCTGAGCCTGTTCCAATTTGCACCTTAAAGTGCGGTGCCCAGAACTGGACACTGTACTCCAGAGAAGGTCTGAACAGTGCAGAATAAAGAAGGGGCATGGCCCATGGTTCTCTATTTTGGTTGCACCCCTGTCTAGTTACAAACAGCTCCTTCTAAACCCTCTTTACATTAAACAGCTAGAGAGATTGTTGTGCAGTGGTGAGGAGAGGTGCAACCAACTTGGTTAAGCTGCTGAGCACTCTGTTCCTGCTTGTAGAATCCTGACTCTCACTGATTCTACTCAATAATGCAATCGAGATTGGCTTCCGACAGTGGCCAATCTTGATCACATGGGAGAAAAACCAACAGTCACAATGGGCAATCCATTCCCTGTTGTTCATTCCCAGCTCCCGACAGTAAGAAGTTCCTCCCATAAGCTACTTGGTTAATAGCCATTAATGAACCTACTCTCTAAGCACGTATCCAGGCCTTTTTAAAATCCAGCTATACTACTGGCCCTGACAACGTCCTCTGGTAACAAATTCCATAGGTTAATTATGCGTTGAGTGAAAAAGTACTTCCTTTTATTTGTTTTAAATCTGCTAGCAGCTAGTTTCATGGAGTGTCCCCTAGTTCTAGTACTATTTGACAGGGTAAATAACCGTTCCCTATCTACTCGTTCCACACCACTCAAGATTTATAAACCTCTATCATGTCCCCTCTGTCTTCTCTTCTCTAAGCTGAAGAGACCCAGCTTGTCAAGCCTCTTTGTACGGAAGCCGTTCCATACCCTTTATCATTCTCCTTGCCCTTCTCTGCACCTTTTCTAGTTCAGCTATGTCTTTTTTGAGATGGGGCGACCAGAACTGTACACAATACGCAAGGTCCGGTTGCACCATCCATTTGTATAGAGGCATTATGACATCCTCAGTTTTATTCTATCGCTTTGCGAATAACTCCTAACATTCTGTTTGCTTTTTGGCTGCTACTGCACGTTGGGCTGAAGATTTCAGTGTATTGTCCACAGTCACTCCCAGATCCTTTTCCTGAGTGGTAACTCTAGTGTAGTACCCAGCATTGTATATTCATAGTTTGGGTTATTTTTCCCTATGTGCATCACTTTGCACTTGTCCACATTAAATCTCATCTGCCATTTAGATGCCCAGGCACCCAGTCTCGTAAGATCCAGTTGCAGTTCTTCACAGTCTGCTTGTGTTTTAACGACCTTGAATAACTTGGTGTCATCTGAAAATTTGATCACCTTACTCTTAACGCTCTTTTCCAGGTCATTAATGAATACATTCAACAGCACCGGTCCCAATACAGACCACTGGGGCACACCACTTTTTACATCTCTCCATTGTGAAAACTGGCCATTCAGTCCTACTCTTTGCTTCCTATCCTTCAACCAGTTACCGATCCATAGTAAGACACTACCTCCTATCCCATGACTTTTTAAATTTTCTCAAGAGTCTTTTATGTGGGACCTTATCCAATGCTTTCTGGAAATCCAGGTACACTGCATCTACCGGACTTCCCTTGTCCACATGCTTCTTTACACCCTCAAAGAATTCCAACAGATTAGTGAGGCATGACTTACCTTTGCTAAATCCATGTTGACTCTTCTCCATTAAGCCATGTTTATCAACATGCCCAGCAATTCTGTTCTTAATGATAGTTTCCACCATTTTGCCCGGCACAGATGCCAAGCTTACTGGTCTGCATCCATTTTTAAATATCGGGGTTACATTTGCTACCCTCCAGTCCTCCGGTACAGTGGCAGATTTGAGCGATAGGTTACAAATTACTAACAGTAGGTCTATTTGAGTATTTGAGTTCCTTCCATGTTAATGGCTCCATAGTGGATGATATAAAATGAATTGGTGTTTCCCAGTTCCCTGTGAGCATATTAGGGCTGAAATCACCATCACAACAGGCATCTTTTGTTGACAATTTCATCAGAAAAGCCAAGGAATGAAAGGGTCATGGAGCCTGAGCGCTGTCTAGGGAAGAGAAATTGGAAGAGGTACTGGAAGGTAGGGGTGTGCATGTCGTTTTCATTATTACAATAATGATAATGAAAATTGTCATTTTCATTATCATTATTGCAATAACAAAAATGACAAATAATAACAAAAACGACTTTTAGTTTTTAAAATAAAGGGAAAAAAATGAAAAATGTCTTTCCGGCTATATCTGTTCAATTCAGATGCAACTTGGGGAGATTGTACCCTCAGCAGAGGGCACTATGGTAACAAAATTTTGAAAAGATTAGATAAAGGGAACCGATTTTAGAAGCAATTAAATGTTGTGATTTTAAAAAAAAGCTCCATACGCATTCATGACTACTACTTCTTTACCTTCCATCCAATTTGCATGAAACCTGTGAATATTATGTCCCTCCACAAGCTTAAGACTCCTGCCAATTTTCAGAAAGATTGGAGAAAGGGTCCCGATGGTATAAGACATTAACTTGAAAATACATTTCCAGCTGTAACATTTTTATATTCCATTTGGCAGGAATATATCGCATACCTTACCGGTCATCTCTGCCAAACTACAGGACAAATAAAGGAACCTACTATTATTTATTTATGTATTTATTAGCAAGGATTTATATAGTGCCAGCAATGTACCTGGCGCTTTACAAAGTAATTGAATAGACACAGTCCCTGCCCTAGGGCTTACAATCTGAGAGAAAGGCAGGGGAGAGGGGAGACAAAGGAAGGGGTTGAGGAATTTAAGTTGTCTCCTTGAAGACCATCATTCAGATAAATAGCAGCACATGCAGTGCCAGTCAGATGCAGGCACCTGGCATGGAAGGGGGAGGGAGGATGTGGAGTAACCCAAAAGACTGACAGATGCATTCACTGGCCAATTACTGCATGCTTCCAGCTTTACAGGACCAATCTGTCGTGGTTTTGAGGGGGGCATAGGGGATGGCCTTCAGATGGGCATAGAAGGGACATAACTGGGATTTTGGGGATAGCATCTCAGCAATCAGGAGACATGGTTTACACATCCAGATTGGCCAGTTATCCTCACAATCACATCCTGCAGCACTGTGACAGAGGACATAAGAGAATCTCTATTGGCTCTTTCCTAAACAGATGCATCTGACTTACCAGTAACAAGTGGGGGAGAGATGTTGGGATGGTCACAGCACAGAATGAGGATATTTGGTTGACCTTTCTGCTGGCCAGTTGGCATCAGAAACTGATTTTATACCACAGTGACACGTAAGAGAATCCCTGGCATAAGCTCCTTCTCTGCATATGCTGTGCAGGCATTTAAAATTGGGACCCTTTATCACATCTTTCTGATATTTGGCAGAGAAGATTGTGGAAGTGTGATATATACAGCCCTGCCAAATTCCATGTACATTAGTTGGACTACAAAGTTGTTACAGTCAGACATACATTTATAAGTTGATTGCTTATACCACCAGGACCCTTTATCCAATCCTTCTGAAAGTTGGCTGAGATAGTAAATATGGGAAGGGGTATAAACTTGCCAAGTTTCATCTACATTAAATGTGAGGCAAATAGGTTACAGCTAAGAATGTATATGAAGATTTTTGCAAAATAATATAACTTAACTGCTTATAAAATTGGATTCCTTTATCCAGTTGTTTTGGAATTTGGTACACTTAATGCCTTCCTTTGGCAGTATAATTCTTTCAAGTTTCAACCTGATATAATGAGCAACAAAAACGTTACAGCCAGAAATGTGTTTTCCATTGAAACCAATGGAAAACAAAAACGAAAGCAAAAATGAAAATTTGATATTTATGAAAATGATAACGACAGATTTAAATAACAAAAACAAAAAACATGGGTCCCTGGTGCACGCCTCTACTGGAAGGGGGAACACAGCCATGTTGGTTCTCATACTTTACCTCTTCTCTTGCTCAACAGAAGGCTTTTTTCTCTGAGGCTTTTTCTTTAGCACCTTTCAATGTTAAAAGATGGGAGACTAAAAGGATAAAAAAATTGCAAATGGAACCAAGGTTCATATTCTTGGGACTTCTGGCTCAGCAGAGCTCTCTTCATTCACAGCCTTGGGGTTGCTTTTTTATTAGAAGAGAAGAAGCAAGAATTTAAATGTATGGCATCAGTGGCACAAACATTTATTTTAAATGCACCAGGAATGCCCTTCATAAACGCAATAGAGAGGTGAGAGCCAAGCCATAATATTCATATCAAGGATTCTTTTTGCAGGCAGCTGGCTTAGAAATAATGATTTTCTACTTCCCTGGCCCACCCTGTCAGGCAGAACATTAAGTGTAATGGACACAGCATTTACTTCAGATGAGACAGCATTTACTTCAGCATTTACTTCAGCATGGACACAGCATTTACTTCAGCATTTACTTCATTCTCCACAGCTTCCATAACTAGCCCAAGGGAACATGGGCTATTTGTCAAATTTAACCACTACCTCCATAGCTTGTACTGGGCCTCACTTGTGGTTCTGTTACCATGGTTCATTTATTGTTAATGCCATCTTTCCCCTCACACATTCTTCTCTATTGTTGTCTTTTGCTTGAGTGATTTACTTAGACATTTTGTCTAGAGAGAGAGGCAGAAGGTTAGTCATCTTTAGCATCCGTGGTGGAATAAGTTAAAAGTTCTGGACACTGAAGTTGAATATTTATCCACAGAAGAATTACAGTAGGATACAGTGAAGTTACAGTCTACCTCAAGCTACTCCCTGTGTGCGTCTCATTCCTGACATGGAAGGTCACCTTCAGGGAGGGAGGGAAGTTCAGTCTTCTTGGCCTATTCAGCCCTGGGTTTTTCTGCTTAGATTGCTGAGGGGCAGCTGTGGTGAAGGGGAGAGTGGGTGCTAATTGTGATGATGATTTCATTTTTTTACACTCAGTGGGCTTGTTTGCAAGAAAATAGTTTGAGACCCTTCCAGTTTATATCATGTAAGACCTCATCCGGAGGTGGTAACCTTCAGTCACTGTGACTCGCACTGTATTATTCAGGCCAAGACATGAGCGTTTCTATATTCTATACACTTCTTCTGAGTCAGCCCATTCCCCACATAGATTTTATTTTTCTCAAGCAGAGCACACTGTAATTTTGGCAAATGTGTTTATCTTGCATACACATGGTGCTTTAGTTGTAAATTTAAAATGTGCTACATAATAGCTAAATTAATTACAAGAATGCTAAAGCCCGTATGCTATGCTCAAACCAGAAATGTGCTTTCCTGGACACTCAGGCTGCTTTCACACCTTACAAAATGGGCTATTATAATAACTGGAGATACCGGGTATTATAATTCTGCAATTTTTTGTAATGTGTGAATGCACTATTCCCCTTTTATGCTGCAAGATCTTGGGTCATTGTAAGAGCTACCAAATGTGACTTTTACAATGACTTGAGATCTTGCAGCATAAAATGGGAATAGTGCATTCACACATTACAAAAATTTGCAGAATTCTAATACCCGGTATTATCACCAGTTATTATAATAGCCCATTTTGTAAGGTGTGAAAGCAGCCAGAGTGTAAGCAGGAAACCAGCATGTGTCCTGTGTTGCAGCCTCGCCTCTTTATTGGTACTACCTTCTCCTAGCATTTTGACACTTTGGTTTCTGGTTCCAAACAACTGGAAATGCCTAAGCAGCAGGGAAAAGGAAATAAAAGTTTAAAAATTACTGAGTCTATTTATTAATATTTATTTGAAATTACTTATGTTGTATTGCAGAGGTGGGGAACGTTTTCCTTCCCAAGAGTAGCTTTAAAATTGGTGCAAGGTCTTCCGGTCAGATGAGAGCTGGGGTTGGAGATGCTTAACGGGTATGCTCAGGAGTCAGGATGACTAGTACTAGATAGATGATGACCTATTTCCATGCCAATGCAAAAGTGTTTCCTAGTGGTTTTGTTCAGTTGGGTGTGAAATGTCTCAAACAATAAAATTTCCCCCATTTCTTCTGGGAAGATCAGCTACTTGGGAAATTATGTAAGTAACATCAGTGGAAAGGAAAGGAAAGGAAATCTGAGGGTCAGGGATTTAAGTCTAGTTTGATAAGCATTCAACTGTGATGCTATAGGGATAGATCATCTTGCTTTGGAGCAGGGACTGGACTTGATGGCACTGGAGAATCTATAGTTTTATGGTGCTGCCTATGGAGATCTGAATACTTTCATATAAAACCCAAATTTTGTTTAATATCGGGGTAATGTTTTCTCTAGACTTATTCATCTATCTGTTACCTGTGGGATATACACTTAGTCATTAACCCACATAGGCCACAGTTCTTGCAACTCTTACTCCTCAGCAATTCCATTAAGTTCAATTGGACTACTCGGGTGAGAAGTGCAGCCTAAGTGTGTGTTACATCGGGCACCATTATGTTGTCACAGGGGCCATAGTTATACTTAATCTTCATCTACATCATCTTGCTGTTCCCCACTTGTTGCCTTGCCTCACAAGACAAGCAGTTGACTAATGGACCAATATAACAGGGATAGCGAAACCTACCAGCCCATCTTTCCAGTTTCCGGAACTCACCTGTGGAGCCTGTGTCTACTCTCAACCACTGAAAGAGTGAGCTCATTGGAAGAAAGCAGAGGTGAGGGCAGCAAGGATAGGGGATGGATCAGAAGTGGGTAAATGACGGATCTCTGGCATCTTTACTGCGGCTCTTGGAAGCAATGGCTACCTGGAGTCAGGTTATCCATGCAGCTTTCTCAGTTCCACTTCCTTCACATTTGCTGCCTGACACTGGGTGCTTGGCTCTCTTGCTTCCTCTGTGTGCTGGCAGGGGCTGCTTACTCCCCCCACCCTCCCAAAGCTATTCTAGACTTTCAGTGGCTTATGTGAAGGGAGTTTGCTGTTTTGAATACAGTTCCTGGTAGACAAGTGTTCTTTTTTAAAATAAATAAAATAAATTACCCCCCTCCCCAACCTTATCATCACTAACTGGCACTAATTGGCAACCCTCTATCTTTACAGAGGTTTATAAAATCTTGAGTGGAATGAAAGGAGTAGATAGGGAATGTTTATGTACCCTCTCAAGTAGTACTAGAACAGGGGGACACTCCGGGCGCCTTTAGACACAACGGAAAGGGGTGGCTGAATGTGTGTTGACACCGTTGTATAGCCACACGAGTTTTTTCCCATGTTTAATATGTTGCAATACTTAGACATAACAGCTGCCTTTCCATGCCCAAGGGCTAATCAGAGTCCTGCCTGCCCTTTACACCGGAAACTCTCTTTACAGAAGCAGTCATGGAATTATGGGAGTTGTAGTCCATGCAGGTGAGCTATTAACCAAGTAGATTATGAGATGTGAACTTCTTACTGTTGGAAGCAGGGAGTCATCAACAGGGAATGGATTGCCCATTATGACTGCTGATACTTCACTACTTTGGTTACATTTGCGACCCAAATTGGCCACTGTCAGAGACAGAATGCTG
The DNA here is from genome assembly GCA_003113815.1 of Sphenodon punctatus. Taxonomy (NCBI): domain Eukaryota; kingdom Metazoa; phylum Chordata; class Lepidosauria; order Sphenodontia; family Sphenodontidae; genus Sphenodon; species Sphenodon punctatus. The sequence continues at coordinate 809,602 of QEPC01014010.1, forward strand.
GGCTTGATGGACCATTGGTCTGACTCAGTATGGTGGTACTACTGTTTTTATCTGAACAAAGGTAAAGAACAGAATGGGCCTTCGGGGCTGAACAGTACAGGGTCAGATTCGGGGTTCATTGCTAAGGGGAGGGCCAGCCTTACCACAGGGTGACTGCCCCAGGCCCTGCTATTATTGCCCCTGTTTTCACTAGGGCAGGGTGCAGGACCTCTGCTTCCTCCCAGTAGGGCCCCAAACGTGACCACCTCTAGGGACTTGTGGAGGGTGCTTCCAAGGCGAGTGGGGCCATGGGAGAAGGGTTGAGGCCACCAGGAGTCCCACATTTTATCCTTGCCCTCAGCCCCACAAATTCTAGGGCTGGCCCTAGGTAAGGACAGGGATGGGGAAACTTTTTCATCCCAGGAGCCACTTTGAAAACTAGTACAAGCTCCAAGGGCCACATACAAGTTGGGGATGAGCATGTTTAAGGGGTGCACTCAAGACAAAATCCTTCTAAAGTATCTCGCCAGGATTTCTCAAATATTAGATAGGGCTAGTGGCTGCCAGATGGGGGTCTTGGGTCACTATATGAAGTGACCTGCTGAAGGTAGAGATTAGGAGCACAGCAGCGCTTTCCTAGTTGAGGGGAGCCAGACCACAATGCATTCCTCTTTCTCTGACAGGTTAGATTGTTGTTGACTGATTAAAGCTTCTATGTGCTGCTGTCAGATGTGATTCTTTTTTATTGCAACCATTGACAAATGGGATGGGCTTCTGTTTCAGGTTTCCATAGCTGGTAGGAGAGCAGTGCTTTGAATGAACAAGCTTTCCACCCCAGTGCAGCATGTCTTGGTTCTTGTATAGGGCTCGCATGTTTCCTCCACTTTCTGTCATATGGAAATTTTGAACAAAGTTGGAGAGAGAGACTGAATGTGAGCCTGCAAAGGTAGCATGTGGCCACCAGTGTGAATTCATCAGTAACAAACCTCGCTACTACATTTTCTCTTCTGGGATTCTGGTTTGATATATAAAATATTCAAATTTATACACTGCCCTTCACATAGAGGCTTAGGGCAGCTTACAATTCATAATACAAAACAATAAAATTCAAACAAAACTCCCACCATTCCCTCAAACCCCCCCCCCCCCCCCCCCCCCCCCCCCCCCCCCCCTACTACTAATTCCCCCAAAACCCCACCAACCCCATATCCCTGCCCACCAAATGGTTTTTCAAATAAAAATGTTTTACACGAACTCTGGAAGATGTTTAGGCTCAGACTCAAGTGAACCTCCTGAGGAAGGGAGCGCCACAAAACTGGGGCAGCAACTGAGAATGCACCCTCGCCTCATGGACAAGGGTAACAGATGGAATGTGCAAGAGGGCGCTCCCAGCTGAAGGTAGAGGCCACAATGGGACATGGTAAGACAGGCAGTCTTTCAAATATATGGGATCCAGACCTTTTAGGGGTTTAAAGGTTAAAACCAGCACCTTGAATTGTGCCCAGAAAGCTGTCGGTAGCCAGTGCAGACTACAGAGCCCGAGTATAATATGCTCCAGGCGACTTGTCACCGAAAGGAGCTGTGCGACCACATTCTGCACCAGCTGCAGCTTCTGGACAGTGATCAAGGACAGCCCCACGTAGAGCACGTTGAAGTAATCTAGTGTTGAGGTAATGAAAGCATGAATGACAGTGGCCAGATCTAAGTCAGAAAAAAAAGGTCGCAGCCTCCTCACCAGATGGAGGTGGTATTCCAGGCCCAGCAAGGGATCCAAAAGCACTCAAAGGCTTTGAACCTGATCGACCAGAGGAAACCGGACTCCATCAATAACAGGTGTCCCAATCCCCTCCAATTTGCAAGACCGGCCAACCATCATCCCTTCAATCTTGTCAGGATTCAACCTCAGTCGACTTACCCTCATCCAGTCCCCGACAGCAGCCAGACATCGAGTAAGCACTGAGACTGTGGGACCTGGGTTGGATGAAAAAGAGGTAGAGCGGAGTATCATTTATTTATTTTTTATTTTATTTTTAAAGCTTATTACCCTGCCCCAGGCAGCTCGGGGCGGCTTAAAACAATAAAAAAACAATTAAAACAATTAGAACACATCATAAAAAGGAGGAAACAGAGAAAACAACCCCCCAATCACCCCTCTCCCCCACCAAACATCTGGCGGAGCAGCCAGGTCTTGCAACTTTTTCAAAAAGAGGGGAGGTCTGAGGCCAGCCAGGCCTCCACCGGAAGGGAGTTTCATAGGTGTGGCACGGCCACCAAGAACGCCCTCTCCTGTGTGACCACCTGAGAAACTTGGGGGACCTTGAGCAGGGCATCCCCGGATGACTGCAGGTGCTGATCCAGGACACGGGGAGTGAGGCGGTCTTGCAGATAGGCAGGACCCAGACTGTTTAGGGCTTTATAGATTAAAACCAACACCTTGAATCAAGCTGGGAAAACCACCGGCAGCCAGTGCAGAGAATGGAGCACTGGTGTAATATGCTCCCGGCGGCCCAGTCCCACTAGGAGACGGGCCACCGCTTTCTGCACCAGTTGCAATTTCTGAGCCGTCACCATGGGTAGCCCCACATAGAGTGCGTTACAGTAGCCTAGTCGAGAGGTGATGAAAGCATGGAGGACTGTGGCCAGGTCAGAGTCCGAAACAAACGGCTGAAGCCGTCACACCAGATGCAACTGGCGGAAAGCACTCCTCGCCACAGCCACCACCTGAAGATCCAGGAGGAGCTGCGCATCGAGGAGCACCCCTAGACTCCGTACCTGGAAGGTCGATGGAGAACAGACCCCATCAATGATGGGGGCCACCAATTCCATCGCCTTACCCACTAACATCACCTCCGGCTTGTCAGGATTCAGCCGCAGTCGATTAGCTGTCATCCAATCCCCCACAGCCGCCAGGCACCGAGTAAGCACCGAGACTGCCACGCCTTGGTCTGTTGAAAAAGAAAGGTACAGTTGGGTGTCATCAGCATATTGATGACACCGTACACTGAACCCCCTAATCATCTCACCGAGCGGCTGCATATACACGTTGAACAGGAGAGGGGACAGAACAGAACCTGTGAAATGCCACACAAGAGGTCTCGGTATGATGAAAAACAATTCCCAAGAACCACCCGCTGGGTTCATCCGATCAGGAACGAACGGAACCATTCAAGGACGGTCCTGCCAACTCCTGCACAGTCCCGCAGGCACGTCACTAACATCTCATGATCAATGGTATCAAACGCAGCCGACAGAACTAACAGGATCAGCAGGGTCGAGTGACCCTGATCCATATCTCAGCGCAGGTCATCTACCAAAACCACAAGCACAGTCTCAGTGCCATAACCCGGACGAAATCCAGACTGAGAGGGATCAAGAAAACCGATGTGATCAAGATGTTCCTGCATCTGCCATGCCACTACCCGTTCAATAAATTTACCTAAAAAGGGAAGGTTAGAGACAGTCTGATAGCTGGCAGGGGAGCCAACGTCAAGCAATGGTTTCTTGAGCAGAGACTGCACCACTGGCTCCTTGGGACAGCCTGACACTCTGTCCTTCCGCAGGGAGGGGTTGACCACCCCAGCCGGCAACGGCCCCATTGTCTCCCAGCAGATCGTAACCAGCCAGGACAGGCAAGGATCTAATTCACAGGAAGTGGCCCTGACTGCCCCAAGAACATCCACCACATCGACGGGTGTCACTGACTGAAACTGATCCCAGAAAACTGGACATGACGGGGCTTCCATAACCTCTGGTTCCCCTAGCGTAATAAATGCGTCGAAATCATGGTGAATTCGAGCGATTTTGTCCACAAAATAATTGACAAACATGTCACAGCGGGCAGTAGATGACTCCACTCCAAGGTTGAGGGAGGCTGAACTGACCAGCCCCCTCACTATCCGGAACAGCTCCGCTGGACAGGATTTTGCGGACACTTTGAGGGCAGCAAAAAACTCCCTCTATGCTGCCCGCATAGCCATGGCATAGGCGTGTAAACTGGCTCTATGCCGCAATCTGTTGGCTTCAGCACACTGTCGCTCCCACCGCCACCCATCTCGTTTCAGCAACCGCAGTTCCTCAGAAAACCAAGGAGGTCTGCGGAGCTGCCGCCTTGGCAGCGGACATCTACAAGCCGTCTAATCAATGGCCTCTGTCAGCAAGGTGTTCCACAGCTCAATGAGGTCATCGATGAGATGGTCATCAAGGTCAGAGGGTATTTCCCTCAGAGCATTCCGGAACCGTTCCGGTTCCATCATCCTCCCAGGGCGAACCATCCGAATCGGCGGGGGCAGATGTGCACTAGGAGCAAGGTCTGCAGGAGGTAATGGTCCGTCTATGACAAGGGCACAGCTGATATCTCCCCCACTAATGGAACACCTGCCTCAAGGCCGGTGCAAAACACAAGGTCCGTCCTCCCTGATGTGTCGGGCCGATAACCATCTGGGACAGGCCCAGGGTTGCCATGTCGGCCATGAACTCATGCTCAGCTCCCCCAAGGGTGGCGTCAGTATGAATGTTGAGGTTCTCCAAGGCTATTGTCTTTGGGGACCGCAACACCACCCCCGACACCACCTCTGCCAGAGCATGCAGGGAGGCTGATGCACAGGTAAGTACACGGTATACCATCAGCACTCCCAAATTGTCACCTGCCAAATCAAACACAAGATGGAGACCTTCTATACCCAATATGGATTGCACCGGATACCTCCTCACAGACCATTCCTCCTTAAAAATCATAGCTACACCGCCCACACCCACCGTGGCTGATGCTGCACAGAATACCCAGCCGGACACAAGATCAGCCAGAATAGGCCCCGATTCATTGTCTAGCCAGGTTTCCATGATACATACGAGATCAGCAGCATAGTCCAGGATTGTTTCCTGGACTGTTGTCGCTTTATTAGCCACTGATCTCGCATTTAACAGCACCATCACAGGGTCGGGGGCCCTCTCACCAAGAACCACCTGCTCCACTGCTTGGGGGGTAGTGAGAGGGACATGCAACAAGTATCTATCCTGCCTCATCGGTCTCACCGCCCCCCTCTTAGGAGCATATATCCCCCGTCCCATCACAACCCCAATAACCGCGCCCTCTCCCCCCCTGGTCGCCCCATCCGGCCCCCTGGCTGTCCCGCACTGGCAGCTGGGGAGATCCTCCCTCCTCCCCTCTATATACCCTCCCAATCCCCACTCCCTAATCCAAACATTCCCCTCCCCTCCTACCATCCTCCCCGCCATCATGAACAATTACAATACAATCCCCCCACATAAAACCCTATACAATTCTCCACTCCTCCTACAGATTACTACCTCCTCAAGCTCCCAGTATTTTTTGACCCAGCCCCTAAGGGCCGCGCCTTTGGCGTGGCCCTTAGGCACGCACCTGCGGCATGCGTCATCACCGCCGCTCTTCAGCTCCTGCCGGGGCCAGAGCCCTGCCCCAAAGCTGCCAAGGGAATCATCAGCATATTGATGACATCGTGCCCCAAACATCCAAATGACCTCATCCATGACCTCAGATACACATTGAACAAAAGGAGAGACAGAATTAGAACCCTGCAGGACACCACAGGGGATGTCCTGAGAGGATGACTAGCAGTCGCCCAACACCCCACCCGCTGGGACCTCCCAGACAGGGAAAAGCAGAACCACTCGAGCAGTTCAGCACCCACCGCCAGGTCCTGCAGTCGTGTCAACAACATCCTATGATTAACTGTATCAAAGGCCACTGAAAGATCTAACTAAATCAACAAGGTAGAATTCCTCTTGTCCATTTCAAGGTGCAGATCATTGACCAAAGCCACAAGCTTAGTCTCTGTGCCATACCCAGGATGAAAACCTGACTGAAACTGGTCCAGGAATCCGATAGCATTGAGATAAACCTGGAGCTGTTGGGCAACCACCTATTATTAAATAACCTACTCTAAAAAGGGAAGGTTAGAGACAAGCCGATACCTGGCCAGGAAGTCCGTGTTGAAAGATGGTTTTTTATGCAGGGGCCGGACCATCGCTGTTTTAAGGGTGTCTGACACCCTCCCCTCCCATAGGGAGGCATTGACAACTCTAGCCAACAATGACCCCAGCATTGCCTGGCTGGCTTTCACCAGCCAGGACGGTCAAGGATCCAATTCACAACTGATTGCCCTCATCACCCCAAGCATCTCCCTCACATTGGTGGGTGATACCAATTGAAACTGATTCAATTAAACAGGACAAGACTGAGTTTCCATAACTCAAACTCTGACTCTGTAGTTGAAATGGCAGTGCCCAAGTAATGTTGAATAGGAACAATTTTATCTGCAAATTAATTAATAAAATGTCACAGTGGTCATTAGATGACTCCATTTGCTGGTGGAGACAGGCTGGGTTAACCAGGCCACTCACCACCTGGAACAACTCCGCTGGACAAGACTTTGCAGATGCTATGATACTGGAGAAGAAAGCCTTCCTCGCTGCCATCACAGCCATGGTATAGTCTCCCCAAAACGAACTATGCCACAATCAGTCGGCTTCAGCGCAAGTCCAACGTCACCTGCACCTTAACTGCCTGCCTCAGGTCCTCCATATACCAGGGAGACTTGTGCTTGATGAAGCAGTGGGAGCAGACTCCTTGGTACAGCCTTGTTGATGGCCATGATCAAGATGTCATTCCACAAGGCAACCAGGTCATCGATAGAGTAACTGTCAAGGTCAGTGGGTATATCCCCCCCGAAGAGTTCTGGGAAACCAGTTGGATTCATCAGTCTCCGAGGGTGAACCAACCTAACCAGTCGACCTCCCCAAAGAGGGCATATGAGCATGGGATCTGGGTCTTCAGGAGGTAATTATCCAACCATGATAATGGTGATATAACAACACCCTGGATAATCTGAACCCCTGTCTCCAGACTAGTGGAAAACATCCCAATGTGTGCCCCACCTCATGCATCAGGACCAATATTATTTGAGATAGGCTCATGGTTGTCATGGCGGCCATGAACTCCTGCTCCACCCCTAAAAGTCTGGCCTCAGCATGTATGTAGAAATCACCCAGAACAATAGCCTAATTGATCTCAACACCACTTCTGAGACCAGATCAGCTAGAGGGAAGCAGCTGTTCAGTCGGGTGGTCGGTACACCAAGAGGATCTCCAATATATCCCCAGCCAAATCCAGCACAAGTTGGACACATTCTGTACTGAATGATATAGAGTGGATATGCTCAGTAATCTGACATTGGATGTGCTGTGGCCAGGGGACACTGACCTATGCAGAATCCTTGCTCACAGTTGTCAGAATGTGCAGGTAAAGTAGTGCAGAATGGATCACATTGTGGAATTTAATGCTTCATTGCTACTGTTTTCCTAGACTTGCAGACAGACCTTAACTGGAGTAAACTATTGTAGCTCCATTGAAGTCAAGAGAGCTGTGCTGGCTGACACCAGATCTATGATCTGGTCCATATGATTTATTTTTTTTATGCCTGCCCTGTGGTTGGGTATTGCTGCATGGTTCTTGATGAATGCCCCACATACTCTCAGGGTTGCCTGCCCTTAATATGTTTTCTTTTTCTTTTAAAAAAAAATGTGTTGGAACATACAAAACCATGGGATGAAAACACACTAATGGTGGGGTTTCTAGAGTCTGGGCACTAATCTGGCCTGCAGTTGTTTTTTATTTGGCCCTTTCCAATTCTTGGATCTGGGCTATGGATCCAACCCCTACACTCAAGATATGATGGAATTCATGCGTGGAGCAGGGGTGTGGAGATGAGGGCATGCACTCAAGGATAGTGGATCCATGATCTTGACCCACCTTCTTCATTCCCCCACACTGATCACATAGCTTCAGCTCAGTCCCATCCCCTATCCAGTGTACAGAGCTTGTCCTAAAATGGCCCATGGGAGGGGAAAGGTCCCTCAGTGTATAATGTAGTTGTGTTTTCAAGCTTTTCTACACAATCCTCTTTAAAACTGATGAAATTGTCATGATATTACCAACGAGGGCTTTGGGAAAACACTTTCAATCACAAGATGTGGGGCAGTGCTGAAAATGCACATGTCCTTCTACTCAGAATTACAGAGTGCATCACACTCGAAGATGACGATGATGATGATACATTTATGGCAGATTTGATAAAGATTGCATGGTCTGACCTATCTGAAAGCACCTTTTGTATTGTAAGGGCTGTTCTAGTGAAAGACGAAAATTCATATATGAAACTACATGGGCTACTTCCTACTGCAGTGACACGAACATAGTAAGAACTGTGCATGCCATTAGTGCTCTGATTTGTGGTAATGAAGCTGACACGTAGGGTTACCAAATCTCCCCTTTAAAAGAGGACACTTATGAAAGAAAAATACATAGTGCAGGGCTGCATTGGTTCCGGTGCAGGGCTGCAGTGGTTCCGGTGTTTTTCAAAAGGATCCTCTTTTAAAAGGGGAGGTATGGTAGCTCTATTGACATTATGATGGGATACTGAAATGGTATAAAGAGAACAAATATCCTAACTACAGGAGTCAGACTTCCTTCCAGCTGTCTTTTGTTCTTTTTCTATAGTCACGTTGACGAGTCTATGCCAGACAGTCTCCTTGTTTTCTTCTGATGTGTTTTTGAGACATTAACTGGCACAACCATCCACTTCCACTTCTTCCAGTCATGTTGCAATCACAGCGTCTGCCTGCAACTTTGGCCATGGGACAACAGTGGCAGAGATTAATAGGAATACACCAGCTGGGAGAGATTGGCACTGTAAAAACTAGAGCTGTGCATTCAGGTTTTCATAAAAACCTAAATAAAATGGAAAAAGCTCTTTTCGGCTTCCACATTCGAAACAAGAATACTAGGTCTGTGTAATTTGGGTTTAGAGTGAAACCAACATTTCCCAAAAAACTTAATATTCAAGATCTCAAACTTGACCCCCAAAACTACAGTACATATTCAGCTTGCAGCTGGGCTGATCCCTGACTCTCAGCTTAGTCATCTGTTTGGGGAGCCTGTAGTGAGCCCTTCCTACCTTCAGGAGCTGTCTCAAAACTGCAGTCTACAGCACTAGTCTGCAGTCAAGCCCAGCAGACCTCGGCCCAGCCAGGGAGAAATGGTGAGTCCTTCACAGCCTCATTCCCCTCTCCCCAACCCAGTGACACCTTCCACAAGCCAGAGACCACCCCCACCCAGACATATCACATTCCCACCTAGGGATCCCACTTTCCACAAGCCAGTGACTCCCCTCTGAGCCAGAAACCACTCCCCACAACCATGCCCCATTCCCCCTCCCCAAACTAGTGATCTCCCCTAAACCTAGTCCCATGCCCAAGCCAGCAACATAAGTCAGCCCCATGTTCCATTCTCCCCTTTCCCAATCCAGCTGCATGCTTCATTATCCCACAAACCAGTGACCCATGCCCCATTTCACCTTCCCCAAGCTAATAACCTCCCCATCAAGCTAACTGTATTCTCTACCTTCCCCCAAACCAGTGCTCCCCCTTTTCATACTGGTTGCAGACTCAGCAACAGTTTAGACTGCATTTTCCTTTCCTTATAGACCTGTCAAACTGGCAAAGCTTCACTGCAGTTCTCTGCCAAAATAACTCTCGTATAGAGACCTGTGTTCATTGCATTTTCCACATTGACAATGATGGGGATAATGCAGTGAAAACAGGCAAAGAGACAAATGCAAATACATGACACTGTGCACAGCCCTAATAAAAACACAAGACGTGATAGCTAATGTATTTTATTTTAACCCCATCTAACCAATCCCTGCCCCCTTTCCTTTTAATTCTCTGACTCCATCAACCCATTTGGCTTAGCATTTGAGGTCCAACAAGATAACAGTCTGAGTGATACGGTACATAAAAACATAAGTGTCATACTGGGTCAGACCAATGGTCCGTCTAGCCCAGCATCCTGTCTCTGACAGTGGCCAATCATGGTGGCTTGGGAGAAGCACCCAACAGGTCACAATGGGGCATCCATTCCATGTTGTTTTGCTCCAGTTCCCATCATGTTCCCTGATCCTGTCTGGCTAATAGCTGCTAATCGACCTACCTTCCAGAAACTTGTCCCTGAGGCACACCACTTTTTACATCTCTCCATTGTGAAAACTGACCATTTAGTCCTACCCTTTGTTTTCTATTTTTCAACCAGTTTCTGATCCACAGTAAGACACTACCTCCTATCCCATGACTTTTTAATTTTCTCAAGAGTCTCTCGTGAGGGACCTTATCAAATGCTTTCTGGAAATCCAGGTAAACTATATCTACTGGGTGAGGAGCTGGTGTCTTGTGTGAGACCGGAGGTTTGGAGTGGCCCGGGATTGTAGCCTGTTTCGTGCCTACAGTGGCGCACGGGGGCGGAGTCTGTGGGGGATTCCCCGGTCGAAAGTATAACAGCACCAGGGTGCCAACGGCGCAGCGAGGAGCTGGTGTCTTGTGTGGGACCGGAGATTTGGAGCAGCCCGGAATTGTAGCTTGTTTCATGCCTACAGCGGCACATGGGGGCGGAGCCTGCGGGGGATTCCCTGACCGGAAGTATAACAGCACCAGGGTGCCGACGGCGGTGCCGGAGGTGTGCCGGGGCAGCGTGCCTAAGGGCTGCGCCCCTTTGTGCGTGCGGCCTTAGGCGCTGGCAAGGCTCAGGAGCAGTTATACCAATCAGGCACGAGCCATGGCTGCGAAGCGGAGGAGGAAGTTACCTGGAGGAGATCAGGAGATCCCACCTCCCAAGCCACAGAGGTTGGAGGGTTTTTTCCCCCCAGCTCTGTGAGTACAGTACATGAAGGGGAGGTTTTGGATAATGTGGCCACCGATCTCCAATTGGCCAATAGATATGCAGCACTAGATCATACCGACTCTGATGGAGGGGAAATTTGTGGGGAGTCTCCCCGTTGGGAAGAAGGGCCTAAAAGAAAATGGCGGCCTGTGTGTGTGTGACTCTTTATGACCACGGAATCTTTAGCTGGACGGATCCCGTGTGCCGGCCATGGAGAGGTTGATTCTACTGTAAATAATGACTGGGCAAGATTAATGGCTGAACAAACTGAGTTGATTTGTAAAACGGTCCAGCATATTTATGCTCAGTTAAATATTTTGACTAAGATTGTAGAAGAAAAACAGTGAGGTTCCCATAACAGAAGCCCCCCAACTACTGTATGGGGAGAGGAAGAAAATAGTGGAAAGGTTGAGCTGAAATATGGGACTGTCTCAATTAATAGTGATGGACCTAAGGAGTCTGGGTGGGGTACCCCTTCTTACTAAGCAGAATTCTTCAGTGGGGGTTTTGAGGGAGATTGGAAAGGACAACTTGGGTAATCAGAACTTTATTTACTGTAGGATGGTTGTCGCTTTTAGAGCCTTACCAATATCAGCTGGCTACATTCTCCAATGGTCCTCTCCCTTTCTGGTGGCTAGGCATTTGAGAGCGCTCTTGAATTGTCGTTGTTCCCCAAGGGATATTAGTGATATTAGGATTTTGTTTGGGAATGAAGAAATGTTTAAATGTGTAGTGTCATTTCGTAATAGCATAATCCCAGACCAAGTCTGGGCATTTAGTAAATCACTCTTAGATAAAGGGGTTCATGTGGCCAAGGTTTTTATTAATAGAGATTTACAGAAAATGCTAAGAGTTAATACTGGAAAGGATGTCCCAGTTGTGGGTAGAAAGGAGGATTTGGCTGTCCTCCCACAATCAAAGAGAAGTGTCCTCCCTCCGGCCTCCTCTAAGGCTTGTTCAGTTACCCCCCCCCCCCCATCTTGTGGGTATTGCTGTGAGAAGGGGGGGGGGCGCCAGGAAGGCCGGATGGCTTCGGAAGCCTCTGTAAATGAGGCCATTGAAGTGGGGGAGGTACAGAGCCATAGCCCTATGGAGATAGGGCGGCAGCCAACCATGATAAAGGGAGGGAAACCGGGGGTGGATTTTGTAGAAAGTTTTAGGCAGAGTCGGGATGGGAAAAAGACAGACCCAACTGAGAGGCCTGGCTACCCTATGGGTAAGATTCCCTTGGAAGTGGCTGTCACTGTGGTGCAGGCTCCCCAAACAGGACTACAGGATTTAGTATCCGTGGATGGAGAAAGAGAGCCTGGTCTAGTGTATATATAGGAAATCTGGGAGTTAGTCTTGTGGTGGATATGAATGTAAATGGAGATACCTCATGGAAATCGGAGGGGGCTGTTAATGGAGAATTGGAAGATTTAGGTGGGGATTTGGGAAGGACCCCCCCATGATACAGTAATTAGCTCCCCTATGGTGAATTAACCTCTTATGTCTCCAGGTGTTACCTCGGGGGGTGGGGTGGGGGTGGGGGATAAGCGTTGGGGACATAACTTCTGGGACCCCCTCTCTAGTTAAACTTCCTGGAATATCTTCCCTGCAAGAATGGGCAGGGGAAGGGAGGAACGGGACTGGTAATAGGATTAATGCAGGACCTGGAGGTTTGACGGACTGTTCTAAATCTAAAATGGACTGACTAAAGGTGGTCGGAGAATTGACACCATTGACTATTCTTTCATGGAATGTGGCTGGCTGGAATGCCAAGGCATCTAATCCTGATTTTGTGTCTTTCATTAAGGATTTTGATATAATATTAGTACAAGAAACATGGTCCGTGGTCAGTCCGGTTCTTCCTGGCTTTAAAGTGTATTGGCAGAAAGCAACCCAGGCCCAGTCTCGGGGTAGGCCTAGTGGAGGTCTGGCCTGTTTCCTTTCTAATGCCCTTAAAATTAACTCTGTTTGTTTGGATTTGGGTAACATCAGGGGATGTGGTTGTCTGGTAGAATTTACAGGGGTGTTATTAATAGTTATATGTCTCTATATTCCTCCAACTTCCTCAGTTAATTTTGAGGGGAAAGTATGGGACGATCTGTCAGTTTTTTTGGTCTCTCTGCAGGAACAATATCCTCTAGCTAAACTACTGCTTGCTGGGGACTTTAATTCTCGAATGGGGGCTACAGATGCTGATCTGTTCCAACATGGGGGATTTTGGTTTGATGAGGATAATTCCCCATTAAGACCTAGACTTTCCTGAGACTTGGAATTTAACACGAATGGTATGTGTTTGGCCAAATTTATATACCACTAAGATTTATATTCCCTTAACGGGCGTTGGACAAGCAGTTATCCAGGACAATATACATATTTATCTTTTAGGGGCTGTATTACGATAGATTACGCTTTAATTTCTGCAAATGTAATCCCATTAGTCAGCTTGTTTCAGGTGGGTTTTCAACTAGATAGTGACCACCTTCATTTGATAGTCTGCCTTGATGAACTTAAGATCCCAGTGGATGGAGTACCACCGGTAGACTCGAAGGGAAATATTACCGGAATGGTTAGAAAGAAATGGGATCAAGAGTTGAAATTGGGTATTGAAGCTACTCTTAACTCCCCTTTAGGTGCTAAAGGAGTTTTAGAAGCTAATAACTTAGAGGATGTAGTTCATTTTTGTCAAATATTACTTGGGTGGCATACCCCTTTCCTGGCGGTATCGTATTAGGACGGTTTGAGATTAAGGCAGGAAACAAGAGATCATGTGGGTTGGTTTGATGGAGAGTGTTGGGCTTTTTGAACCAAATTGAGAAAAGTTTATCATAAACTTAGGAAGGAGAATGGGAGTTTTTTTCTTGAGGAGTTTTTAGTTAAAAGGAGAGAATATAAGGATCTTATTGTAAGGAAGAAATCTAGTTTTTTCAATAAGGAATGGGGAAAATTGGAGTTAGGGATCCAAACCCCCAGAAATTTTGGAAATTGGTGAGAGGTGTTGGCTGTGAAAGGAGGCCCCAGGGGGGGAAAGTTACCCCTGAGGTATGGATGGCACATTTTGAGAATTTGTTCTCCACCCCTAATCCCAGGGAAGAAATAAAGCTCTTCCTTCCGATTCAAAATGAGTGGCCTCCAGTCCGTGAGGAGGAGGTAATTCAATTAATTGACTCCCTAAAGTGTGGTAAAGCCCCGGACCCAGATTATTTACCGTCTGAGTTGTTTAAGGCTGATACTAGTTGGTGGGCGCCATTATTCGCATCACTGTTTACAGGGATTAATAGTTCGGGGAATATCCCACCGGAATGGACGCAGGCAATAGTTATTCCCATATGTAAGAAAGGGAATGCCTCCGATCCCCCAAATTACAGACCCATTAGCCTTCTGAGTGCTGCAGGCAATTTATATGCCAAATATTTGCTCGGCAAGCTAGGTAATTGGCTGAAGAAGAATAAAATCATTAAGGATGAACAAATCAGTTTTAGGGAAGGAAGGACCACAGGGGATCATTGTTTCATTTTATATCACTTAATTCAGAAATATGTTTCTTCATCTAGTAAGCTGTATACAGCCTTTTTGGATTTGAGGTCAGCATTTTACCTGGTCTCTAGGGATCTTTTATGGCAAAAACTGACCTCACTCAATGTTTTGTTTTTAATTTACCAATTACATCAGAACACTTCTTTGAAGGTTAGATTAAATGTTCAAGGGGGTCTGACGGATAAAATTTGCACAGGAAGAGGAGTTAGACAAGGGTGCATACTTGCGCCAACTCTCTTCAATATATTTATAAATTATATTATTGAGATGTTATCCGTCAGATCCTTTCACCCTCCAAATATTGGTGATAGAGGCATCTCCATCTTGCTTTATGCAGATGATGTGGTGCTCTTATCCACCTCCCAGGTGGGTTTGAGGTGGATGCTGGAGGCAGTTGATCAATATTGTAAAGCTAATTTACTGGAGCTTAATACAGAAAAAACAAAGATTGTAATTTTCTCTAGGAAGAAACTTCTACATAGATGGTATATAGGGTCATGCGAGATTGAGCAGGTGCGAGTTATTAGATATCTTGGTCTGATTTTTCAGGTGAACGGAGGTTGGCTGGCCCAGTCGCAGGCCATTATGGGAAAAGTTAGACAAACTATTAAATCCCTGATGGCCTTTTTCTGATCAAGAGGTGGTTCGTTGGCTGCCCCTGCGGTTAAAGTCTTTGCTCTTAAATGTATTCCCCAATTGCGATATGCTACGCACTTTAGGGCACTTGATAAACGTAGCCATTTGGAGACTCCAGTCTGGTTTTGCCAGAGCTCTGCTTTCTGCTCTGGCAGGTGCCAGCAGTCGGGCTCTCTGTGCTGACTGTGGTCTAATTGGTCTTCCAAGCTGCTTGAACGTGTTGTCTACTCCCGCTGCCTTGACTTCCTATCCTCCAACTCCTCCCTTGACCCCCTCCAATCTGGCTTCCGCCCCCTTCATTCTACTGAAACTGCTCT
>QEPC01014010.1:838551-867286 GCA_003113815.1 Sphenodon punctatus
CCCCCCCCCTCCAAACACACCCCTCCCCCACACTCACTCATCTCACTCCCCCCTCCTTTCCACACTCACTCCCCTTTCCCACACACATACTCTCTCACTTGCCTCACTCCCCCCCCACTCTCTCACTCTTCCTTCCCCCCCCCTCCCTGTCCCCTACGGAATTGCCGCCACTGCCACCAGTCTGCCGTCCAGCCAGCCTGTTCACCTCGCCTGCTACTGCTTGCTGGCGCCATGCCGCTGTTTAAAGGCCCCATGGTGCCAGCCCGCTGCATTGCACTGGAACTGCCTCCATGTTTGTTTCCTGTCTGGTATGCTGCGACTACATTTCCCAGCATGCCAGACTAGGAAACATGGCAGTGGCCCCAGAGTGCACACGCAGGCCGGCAGCACAGACCCTTTGAAACTAACTTAGTGGGTGTGGCGGCCATTGCTGCATCAGGTGAGCGAGGGGTGGTGGTGGACAGGATCCTCCACCGTCCTTCCCCCTCCAGTCTCCAGAGTTACTGTCAACTTGGGGCTCAGGTTGGGCGGGCTGCTGCAGGTTCTGAGGTGGGGAGGCCTGACAGGCAGTCACTAGATCCCTGCCCTGAGCAGGGCAGAGGCAGCATTGTTAGGCCACTCATGGCGCAGGGCCCAGGTTGATTGCCTCGGTCCACCCTGTGGTTAGACCGGCCCTGTTTGGGCCTTCCTGTCCCATGATGCCACAGGCTTTATGCAGAAAGAGAGGAACCCCAGCCAGTTAGGTGACAATCTTATCATTCACCTGTGGTCATCATCTGTGGAATACAAGTAAGTGTATTTTCTTGAGCTGGTGGTTGTACCACAGAGAAGGTTTCAACCCATTTGTAGAGGTGTATTCATCTCTTGTTAAAAACCAGGGGTGTAGTCATAGGTGGGGCAAGTGGGACCACTGCCTTAGGGTTCATGCTTTCAGGGGGCCCCAGTAGAGCCAGTCCCATTAAGACATCAAAACATCAAGCCGGAACTTCCTGTGCCTTCCCCAGTAAGGCAGCACCCTGGCTCTCAGTGGCTGCCAGCCCACCCTGAGTGCCTCACTTTTCCCTCTGACCCCATGCCTTCCCTCCCATGGTGACCCCCAAGCCTCAGTTTGCTTCTGAGCTTCACTTTTCTTCCCCTCTCACTCCAGTGCCCCCCCACCTCACTGCCCCTCCATCCTCCGGCCTCCCTCCCATCCTGGCTGGTATGGGTCCCAGTAATTTGACTTGCCCCAGGGCCCTATTAAGCCCTATTAATAGCTACGCCGCTATTAAAAATGCAGTTGTTCTTTTTCATCACTTACTGTCAGTGTCTTTAAAGTGACTATTAGGGAAATGGTTTTTCCACCATGCTGCCTTTTATTTGTCTGTGTGATTAAATAGACTGGACTAAGCACTGGGAAAAGAGGCTTCATTTTATTCATCCGCTCCATGGAGAACTCTGACATGGCCCGCCTGGCTGCTGCTTATGGAGCCTTTGATGATGGGGATTCTCTCTCTCGTTTTCCTCCTCCATGAGGCGAAGTGCAGACAGAGCGTGAAGGTCATTGGTGTAACCCATTTGCAGCCTGCCAAGATGGGGCTGGCCCAAAGCATGTGGACTTTCAAAGAAAACAACAACAAAAAAGAGACTCCAGGGCTTGTTAGTAATGCAAAAATGTAGCAGTCAGGCAGTATAAATCACACATTAGCAATGTGGTCTCACTTGGTTCACTTGTTAACACCATAACAATTATGCTGGATTGGATCCTAAATTGGAAAGGACCACAGAGCACTGCGGACAGCCCCCTTCCACTTTGTTTTCCCTGCTTCTCTTCCCATTCTTGTCCCAGGTATATTGTGGCTTTTTATTTGGCTTAGCTTAGATCACATTGATCAATACCCTGAGTGAGTGTGTGGAGACCTTATCCCCTTTCTAGGACCCTTATGGTCCTGGAGGATCCTGCAATGACGTATAATCAGAGTTTCATTTATAAAAGTACCCACCCAGAGAGAGCGATGATTTCTTCGGGCCTGGCCTCTAGCTCCCACTTGGGAGCTTCAGAGAGCTCAGAATTTTTATTGGCCCTTTCTTTTAGTGACATGATGACAAATATATGTGTTAAAACGACTCGGGCTTGTCACACGAGCCTGGTGCCAAGTGTTTGACATTACTACTGCAGTCAGAACTGAGGATGCTATTAGGAAGGGTGAGAGCCAGGAAAGGGGAGTACGGTCTTTCATCTTTTTTACTCCAACCGGCGGGATAGATTTTGAACTGGCAAAGGTGAGGGGTAAGGGAAGGTGTGTGTGTGTGTGTGTGAGAGAGCGAGAACGACAGAAGATATGGTTAGGAGCGTGTGTCTGAGACAAAAGAGGATAAGGATAGTTAAGGAGTGTGTCTGTGTGTTGTTGCTTGTCGGGGTGAAAATAAGTGTGCAGCCAGCATAACCGGCTACATGCTCCAGGAGGTGAGGGGCAGCCCTGGCAGGGTCAGGTCAGGGCACAGATCAAATGTGTGCCCAAGGGAGTCTGTTGGCAAGCCCTTCCCTGCCTCCTTGGCAGGGCAACGGAACAAACGCACAGCTGGGTGGTCTCATCTCTGGCGCGTCACCAGTGCCCCATGGCTGCCCATCATCCCCGATCCCCAGTGGGGGATGGGGCCGCAAACAGACACGGAAGCTCACTGCAGCCCTTAGTCCAGATTGTGGGCCCAGACTTATCTGGGGGACCACATCCAGGCCAGTTGCCTACCGGGCTAGGGCAGCAGTGAGCCCACGTCTGGCGGCACAGTAATAAAAATGACTGGGAGTGTCTGGCCCACGTGGGCTATAGTGGGCCCCATCTCATTTATTGTCACCCACAGTTTCAGATTCAGCCAGGCTGCAGTCCCCTCAGCTGATGCTCTGATTCAGCAATCAGCCACTGGTAAGTGGCCCCAGCTGGACAGCTGCAGGAGTTGGCTCCAGCAGCATTACTTTAGCTATTATTGAGCAGCTGCTCAATGCTCTGGCTTGTGGTAGAATTGATACTTTGCTGTTACCCTGCACACTCCCAACCCTTGTTTTGGCTGCAGCCACATGAGTTGTCTTGGGCAGGCTACCACATGTTGGGCAGCCGTAACCCACTCCGGGCAGCCAGACCACGCGGTGCAGTACAGTGCATCATGCGACTGTCGGTCACCAGATGTTCTCCCTACCATGTGGCGGGCTAAGCAGCTGGCTGCTGTGCAATACATCCTTGGTAAAAGGCCGAGGACACGTCACGTGGGGATAAGACTGTCCAAAGTGTGGTAGCCTGTGTGCCTGGGCCCCTTCTACCCACCCATGCAGCGAGCTCTGCAGTGGGACTTTGAGTGACAGGCATTGTTGCCCTTCATATGCAGCCACATCACAGCCAGGAGTAGGATTTTGGTCAGGCTGGGGGAGGGAGGCAGGGCAGGGCTTGGCACCTGCTTGTGACAAGTGCTCTGATGGGGGGCAACCTTCTGCCCTGCTCCCTGTGCTGGCCCGCAGTGTGGTGGCAGTGCTTGCCCACCATGGGGCCATGCGAGGATCAGGCCCTCAGCAGCTTGTGTGGCTGCACTCTTCCCTATTCAGCCTGGTTCAACCACCACCTCGCTGCTCTTTAGCCTGCTTTCAGTCCTGGTCTTGACTCCTTCTTAACCCAGGCTCTATATCCTCACCCCACAGTCCCTCAAACTGCTACTCTGACTGATTCTTGGCACTGTTTTGTGGTCTTTGATTTTGCTTCACGCGTCTGTACTAATCTTCGGTTCTTGGTCTGTGTTTACGTATGCTGATTTAGACTTTAAACTCTAGTCTTGTCTTGGCTCAGATCCCCGCTACTTGATTGTTTGATAATATTGATCAATGTTAGAGACAGGTTGCTGCACCAGCCTGAGCTGTGTTTGGATCCAGAGGGCAATTCCTATGCTCCAGTTTTGAGATGGACCGAATTCAAAGTAGCCTCACTGATTTGTGCAAGCAAATAATGTGGCCCCTGAGCTCATTCAGTGAAAGTCCACAGGGTTGAGAGCTGACTTTCTGCAATGTGATTATCCAGAGCATTGACAAAAGAGAAGATTACTTTTAATGGTGAGCTGCATCATAAAATTCTGAGGACAAAAATCACTTGAGGCAGAGACATCATAAAGTTATGGATGCCATATTACACAAAGCACCACGTAGACTCCAGAAAATGACCATGACATTGTAAAAGTGCTCATTAAAGTGAAACGGAGGCCTAGTAAATAGCTTCTTATAGCAGATCTGCTGCCAAAAGCACCTATAAATAGTGAATGAAAGGAGGAAGCAGGAAGAGTAGGCTGAAATAAATATAACTCAAGGTGTGACCCACTCCTGAAACAAACTGAGAAACAAGCTCTAACAAGCTGTCTCAACTTGACAACTGCTTGAGCAAGCATCAGATGGATGGCCATCAGTAAAAGACCAAGAAGTTCCCAGTATAAAAGCACACTAGAGCTGTAGAGCTATGAATAGCAGATGTGATCACAGTTTCCATGAAGCAAAAAGAAAAAAAAAAGCTAAGTAAAATCCAAACCTCCCATCTTGGTACTGACAGCCAAGTTTAAGAACAGAGTCTGAGATGTCCTAAGCCTGACCAAGCATGGATGCTGCCATCAAAGAGAAGTCATCTAAATGAGACATCTACAAAGACAAGAGAATGACTTGTAAAACCAGTTTTATTATTAATGACTGGTACAGTAGAAGTGCCTAAGCACATCAGTGGAATAACACCTCCGCCGCCCCAGCAAAGTGGGAGGCGTTAGGCTTCTTGCTGCACTCCCTTGAGAGAAGGGAACAGTATAGGGCTGAATTCCTGCCCTCAGGGGTTGCAAGCTCCCTGGGGGCAGGAAAACCTCTGTGCACAGCCAGCAGCGGGTGGGAAATGAAACCCTGACAGGGTTGCTAGGCAACCCTGGCAGGGAAGGATAGGGCCAACAAGGCCACGTGGACTCCACCCCAGGATGGGGTGGGGTTCGCTCTCCTGCTCCTCCATGGCTCCAGTCTCAGTTGTGAGCTGGAGCCAAGCAAGCAGCACCCTCCTTCCCTCCCCATGCACTGTGGATTCTTACTGGTCGCCAATTTGGGGCCAGGAATGGAATTTTTAAGGGAACCCTAATCGGGCCACAAAGACAGGTTTCTCATTTTTTTGCCTTCCTCACAGTGCTGGGTAATTGATTCAATTGGCTTGCCCGCATTAGCATTCAAAGGGGGTTGTGCCTGCTTTAATTTTGTCGCACTCTTGCAGGGGTCCAGTTTAAAGGTTGGAATAGAATTAGTACGAGTCATCTCCTTAAGAGATGGGGAGGTTTTATGGTCAGTTAAGTACTGGACCCGAATCGCACTAAGCGATTTGCCCCCACCTATTCTAATTATGATTGGCTTTAATAAAGAGTGCGGCCCTTTAAACCCAATCTTTGGTGTCCTGTCTTCTTTGGGATGCGTCGGGAAAGGAAGGCAGTTCTTGCCTTGAAGACTTTACAAGGCACAACAGATTTACCCTCCTGAGAATCCTAAATATAGGAATCATTAAGTGGTCTCTGTGCAGGAGTTCATAGCAGATGGTCATAAATGGTGACTTTTGACCCTTAAAATCTATGAAAATTCCTGGTTGCCCATGACCCAAGGTTGGCCCAGATCCACTTGAATTAGTGGAAAAGATTATCTCTTATTAGAGGACTGCAGCATAATAATAGATCAAATCACAGTTTGTTCTTCACCCCAGGACTTCAGATGAAGTAATAAAAGATAATGACCTGCAATTCCAGTATGGCCCATTTTGTTCATTTTTTAATATCAGTCCAGGCACACACTATCAAGACCTTTATTAATATGCACCATCAAATAAGTGAGCAAATAAGCCTACCTAAGAAGTGAAGAGCTTGACATTCCAAAACCAAAGGCCTGACAAACTCCAGGGATTCAGACTTACCACAGTTAGAATATTTTAGCATGTCGAAACACCCAGTTTGGAGATATTACAGTTCAGTCAATCAATCTTTATCACTTAATCACAAGGTTATTGCAAAAGGAATAGTAACGCCAACTGTACATTAAAGCATATCATGCCAGACATCAAAATTGATGACATCGCCTCACTAAGTTAAGTTAAGATTACATCAAGCATTATAAAAGTAACAAACAAACCGGTAAATAACAGAAATCAATACAGTAATAATTACAAGAACTATTCGTTCGGGTATTAATCCATATAATATTCTAGAACTTGAATCTAAATTAAAATTAAATATTATTAGGTTTAAATTAAAATTAAATTTAGGATTAGGTACCGTGATCCTCTTCTATGCACTCAAAATTTAAAAACTTATTTCTGATGGTAAGAGCTGCGGTCAGGAACCCTTCACGTGGGGTTCCCCCTCCCCCTGGGGCCATGAAGTGCAATGAGCGCCGCCACTCTGCCCAGCGGCGGCGGTACTCCAGGTTGTGGAATTCCCTCCCCTGCCAGGGCCATAGTAACTGATTTCTCCCCCCCAGCCCCCCATGAAGGCCATGAAGTGCTATGAGCGCCGCCGCTCTGCCCAGCGGCGGCGGCGCTCCAGGTGTGGAATTCCCTCCCTGAGCCCCTGCCGGGGCCATGTGGGGTTTCCCCCCACGTGGGGTTTTCCTCCACGTGGGGTCCCCCCCCAGCCCCCCTGAGGCCATTAAGTGCAATGAGAAATTGCATCCCTACCGGGGCCAAGAGGGGCCTCCCCAGCCCCCACCGGGGCCATAAAAAGTCCTGAGCGCTGTCGCTCTGATCAGCAGCGGCGACGCTCCACGTGGGGATTCCCCCAGCCAGCCCCTACCGGGGCCATAAATCCACACGGGGATTCCCCCACCCAGCCCCTACCGGGGCCATAAGATGTTGACCACTGCAAGCGGCCCTGTACTGAGGAGAGAGAGGAAGAGGCACCTGGTGGCTACAGGTAAATATACCTGTCTGCGCCCCTGCCCCCAGGTGCCCTTCCTCTCCCCGCATTGACCTACTGGTGCCGCTGCTCAAACAGGCAGGCAGGAGGGGAGGGCAAAGGAATCCTTTGCCCAACCCCTGCCCGGCATCCTGTTCTGGGGAGGGCGGGCCCAAACTCTCCCCCCCCCCCCGCGCTTATGGCTGAGGGGGTGTCCCTTCTGATGGTAAGAGCTGCGGTCAGGAACCCTGCTACTGAGCAGGTCAAGTTTGGGTTGTGATCCTCCAACATAATTCTCCTCAATGGGTACCCGGTCCTCCCTGGGTATTGAACTAAATAATAATCTAAATATTGAGTTCTTAATTTGTCATATAAATGACAGTCGATCAAAATATGCTCGACTGACTGCAGTTAGCTGGTCAAATGGGCATAATCAGGAGGCATAATCAGTTTTTAATATGTGACCCTCTAATATTCTAGAAGGTAATGAATTCAAATGTGCACACAAAAATAAATATCTGGCTCTAGCTGGTAATGTCTGAGCTAAATATGAAGCCATGCATATCTGCGCAGGAGATAAATGGATGTAGTTACTGAGAAAAGGGGTTTCCCTTATTTTGGCTATGGCCTGCTGCCTGTCTATATCAGTTAGTCTTTGGGTTAATTCAGCTCTTATATGAGACACTTCCCTGGTTACCATATAATCCCTTGAGAATTCCAGCTGGACAATATAGCTTTACATGTATTTCATCCACGGATTTGGGAATCCATCTTCTCTTAGTGCTCTTAACAAGGGATTAGATGAATGGTAAACTTTTAACCAGAAGGAAAAAGCATCCGTTTTCACCACAGTTTCCCAGCTAACCTGTCCCAGCTCCAGTTTTACAGCTGCCATAGGGATTCCATGTGGAGTTCTCAAAAGCAGCTGCGAAAATTTGTTTTGTAAGCTATTCATATCACTGGGCAAGTCCTGTCCCATAAAAGAATTTGGACCCCACCTTGGCATTATATACTCGCAGAGCTCCCAAAATGCTCCCAGTACTCGCAGAGCCCACACTAAGTCAGTTCTCCCAAAATGACCAAAAAGTTTTGCTATGGCTAACGGGACTCCACCTATAGCCATTTTGTGTGACCAATAATGGGTCGTCCATTTGCCATTTTGATGGGAAATGATCCCTAAGTATTTAAACATTTTGACTTGTTGGATTCGGTGCCCATTTATAAACCAGGGATAAACCTTTCTTTCCTTCATAAAGACTAGAACCTTAGATTTATCATGATTTATTTTAACAAATTTACCTGGCAATATTGAACAAAGGCTTCTAGTTGTCGCTGAAGTCCTACCCTTGTCTGAGATACTAATGCCAGGCCATCTGCATATAGGAGACAGCCTAGTGGTCTTGTTGATATTTTAGGGGGATGGAATTTTGGATCTGTCAAAAATGAAACTACATCATTAATATATATATTACAGTTTGATGGGTTAGAACCTAGAACTTCATTGAACACATGACTTTTTTCCTTTGGACTGAGTCATTGTGCGATGATAAATTGCTGATATTGTCTCGTAGTGAAATCCTTTCAGAATAACTATCAGGCTTTTTCATTTTCTTGCCTATTTTTCCTGTATTAATTTCATGTAACATTTTTTCTGAACGGCACTGCCTGTCTTTGGGCAGAATTTCCCTTTTGCTTAGCTCTTTTTAGACTTTCTGAATGATATCATCAAAACCCAATGGCTACTGAGTATCAAGTACAGCTTTCATGCTTTGATGAATGTTCCCCAAAGCACGGGGCTGTAATACGGCTTTTAAGTCCCAGAAAATACCTTTTTTATGTTTCCTGCCTCCTCCTCCTTTTCTCTCCTGTGTTTTCCTGGGCTCCAGCCATCTTGAATGAAGGCCATCTTACTCTTTGGTTTGGAGAACCGGGTTGGAAATATTTGAACCCCAAACCTAGATCCAAACATGTTGAATGTTTTATCATTGAAATTCAATCTTTGTCAGTAAAATGTGCCTGAATAAAAGTGAAATTAACTGAACATATCCCTCCCTCAGTAATAAAATAAAAAAGGAAATAAAAAATGGATCAAAATGTAAGCAATATAACTGGACTTTAAAAAACAAAAAAAACCCTCCCTAAGGCTGTCCCAGTAAATGTCTTTTTAATCTGCATTTCACTGAAGCACTTGCAACTTGAAGTACTTTCTTGAGAGCCAGGCAGCTGACTCCATTGTGCAGGAGCCTGTTGGCAAGGGTCTCTGGAACAGAGCTCTCCATCCAAGACATGGAAGAAGAGTTACTACATTTCTTTTGGGAAAGTGCCACACCAGATGGAAGAGGTTTTTTTTCTTTGTTCTGATAAACGTCTTTTCTTCCCCTGCATGCTCCCTGGGCATCTAAGCGTGTGCTTCCACTCCTGGCTCTTGCCCTGGACTGGATGACTCCGTTCAAGGTTCTTAATTCTGTGTTCTGTGTTCCCCCACCTTTTGTATCCTTTTTCTGAGTCCTTCTCCCTCTACTGGACGACTGCTGTTATTGCACTCACTCTGGAACGGGCAAATGGTCCTTCTGATCCAGAATTCTGTCTCTAGGTCTAATCCATCCCGCTTTTTTTTCATTAGAGTCTGAGTCCTTGCACCCTTCCTCCACAGAAAGGGGAGAGAGACAGAATTCCAGAAAGCTGCGGAGGAGTATGTGCATGTAGCAGAAACCTGCTCTGAATGGATTTTCTTTGTCTTAATACAAAGGGATCCTTGGTTGGGGAAAGAGCCATGGTTGACACACCAATTACTGTGCCTATTCAGTGGTCTTTCGCCCTCTCTGAAGGAGTGCACACCTGCCACAGGGACACTGCTATGTGCTTCAGCGTGGACTGTACAGTGGCTTGATTGTTTGGTTTTGCCTCACAGGAGAGGTTCTCCTCATTTGCTGTGGAGATGATCAGCTCACAACCTGGCCATGTGAGGTAGGATCTTTACTTCTGTCAGGTTGACCTCAGCCTGAAGGAGTTAAGAGGCTCAATTCCTTTTGCTCTCAGCTAGCTAGCTTCCCAGGTGAGGCGAATGAGGGAAGGCAGACAGCAGACAGCTATGGCTGGGTGCTGGGAGGAATCAACTGAGAAGTCAAAAATAAAATGTTAGAGACCACTAAGCAAGAGAGACCACCAGGAAGGCGTAGCAGCCAGGGCTGAATTTTTGTAGGAGATTCCCCAGGCAGAGAAGGGACTTGGAAGATGAAACCGGAGGGAAGTTGTGGTGTTAACAGGCTGGAAGTCTGGCAAAAGGAACTTCCTATAGGAAAGTGGACAATTAAACCCTGAGGTGGCTTTTGTAGAGCTGAAGTGAACAGCCGAAATGCTACTTGTGAGAAATTTTGTGATATTGAGAAAGGGGATCGATTTCTCGGCTGTTTCTCGACACCAATGTGATTTCTCGATACCAAAATACTGCAAAATATCTTCCTGGTTTACCTGTTTACTGTATCCCATTTACCATTAATGTATCACTTAACATTACTGCATTACCAAGAGTACTGTTTTACTTCTGGGTTTTTGTCCATTAATCTACTGCATTCCTTCCTGAGAAAACGAGCCTTCTTGCCACCCAGCCATCTGCCATCCCCAAATGCTGGCTGCCCTGCCTAGAAAGAAATATAGTGGGTGATCTAGGGAAAAGTAGCAGAGAATGTGAAACTGAGGTGCAGTCATGGTTTCGTTGCTCTGAGGCCAGGATGGCTGAGAATTGTGAATCAGACAGCCCAATTCATGTCATGCCACCCCGGCATGTGCAGTCGCCAAACACTGGCTGCCCCAGCTAGAGAGAAAGAGAGGGGGAGAATGATTGGCCCGACACATTGTGAGGGGCATACCTTGGATCTTGTGTTTTGCACTGGCCTTGAGGCAGGTGATATGTTAGTGGGGGAGATATCAGCTATACCTTTGTCATGGATGGACCATTACCTCCTGCAGGCCTCGCTCCTGGCACGTCTGCTCCTGGAAAGGTGCAGAACCAATTTGAATGGTTCACCCCCAGAGGTTGATGGAACCGGAGTGATTCCAGAGGGTTCTAGCTGATCTCTGATCTAGACAGCCGTCTCATTGATGACCTTGTCGTATTATGGAATACTCTGATGACTGGGGCTATTGATCGGATGGCTCCTAGGTGTCTGCTACCCGTGTGGCAGCACTGCAGACCTCTCTGGTTTTCCAAGAAGCTGCGGTTGCTGAAGTGAGAAGGGCAGTGGTTAGACCGATGGTGGCGTTCTCGTGCTGAAGCCAACAGATTGCGTCATAGAGCCAGTTTACGGGCCTATGCAGTGACTATGCAGGTAACAAAGAAGGAGTTCTTTGTTGCCCTCATAGTATCCGCAAAATCCCGTCCAGTGGAGTTTTTCCGGGTGGTGCGGGGCTGGTCAGTCCAGCTTCCCTTCACCTGGAAGTGGAATCATCTAAGGCCCGTTGTGACATGTTTGCGGATTATTTTGTTGAGAAAATTGCTCATATTTTATGAGGTGTTTATGAGAAGAAGGTTGCTAAAGTGGGGAAAAAAGTAGAAAGCCTCAGAGTCTGGGGGAGGCAGGAGGTTTTCTGGACTGAGCTGCTGGCTGCTTAGCTGGCTAGTCCTCTAAGGAAAGAGGCAGTGCTGCTTGCAAGGAGCAAGCACACATTGCTGCAAAGGAGGCAGCCTACACAACAGGAGGACAGACAGTGCTGGAGCTGAAGGTGGGGCTGCTGTAAAGATTAAGAAAGATGGGTTGAGCCTCCACATTGCACATCCTTGTAGCATGAGATCTACACCAAGTGGATATGGCCCGACACCATTGCCGCCGCCTAGCCGCTGCAGCCCTACTGCCACTGGGACCCTGGACGTCTTCCAGCGCTGGGGACCGGGAGCCAGGTAGGCTCGCCCCGGTAGGGGAGGGAGCCAAGCCCCCCATGGACAGCTGTTGCCCCCCCTCCATTGCAGGAGTGATGGGGGGGCTCCTCCTCCCCTCCAGGTGACTTCTGGTGGGAGACGGGTAAAGGGGAAATCGGCCCAGTGTCGCTGCAGGATACAGCCCGACACCATCGCTGGTGCCACCGCCGCTCCCGCAGCCCTACCGCCACTAGGACCCTGGACATCTTCCAGTGCTGGGGGCTGGGAGCCAGGTAGTCTTGCCCCGATAGGGGAGAGAGCTGAGCCCCCCCCCGGGACAGCTGTTGCACCCCTACATTGTAGGAGGGATAGGGTTGGGGGCTTCTCCCCTCCAGGTGACTTCCGGTGAGAGGGGGTAAAGGGGAAAGCAGCCTGGTGTCGCCGCAGGATATGGCCCAACACCATTGCTGCCACTGCCGCAGCCCTGCCACCACCAGGACCCTGGATGTCTTCCAGCGCTGGGAGCAGGTAGGCTCACCCCGATAGGGGAGGGAGCCGAGCCCCCCCCGGGACTATTTACCTCCTCCATTGCAGGAGGGGTGGGGATGGGGGTTGGGGGCTCCTTCCCCTCCTCCAGGTGACTTCCAGTGGGAGGGGGGTAAAGGGGAAAGTGTCCTGGCGTCACCGCAGGATACGGCCTGACACCATCACCACCGCCGCCTTGCCACCACTGCAGCAGCCCTATCGCCACTGGGACCCTGAGCGTCTTCCAGCAGTGGGGGCTGGGAGCCAGGTAGGCTCGTCTTGATAGGGGAGGGAGACAAGTCCCCCCCCAGGAAAGCTGTTGCCCCCCTCCATTGCAGGAGGGGTGGAGATGGGGGTTGGGGGCTCCTCCCCCCTCCAGGTGACTTCCGGAGAGAGGGGGGTAAAGGGGAAAGTGGTCTGGTGTCGCCGCAGGCACGTGCCGCAGGCCACACGCCAAAGGGCCCTTAGGTGGCCCTTAGGTGAGGGCTGGGTGAGGCTGGGTATGGGCTTATTATAGGGCAGTTGGCTGGGGTATATATTAGGAGGATGGGGGGAGGATGGAGGGTAATATAGCTCCCCCCTGCATATGTGGGGGTGGGGAGGGGACTAGGTTGGGGAAGGTTGGGCATGGCCCTCCGGTGAGAGAGGGGAGTTTCTGGTCTCCCAGTGAGAGGGGGACCCAGGGGAGGGGGGAGAGGGTTCTGGGGGGTGGGGGGAAGGGAGTGGGGAAGGGGTTAGGGGAGGTAGGGTGTTTCCTAGGGGGTCTGGCGGGATGACTACCGGGGGGGGAGGGAGGGGGCTGGGTGGTATCCACAGCCATTAGGGTTGTGATGGGCCGGGGTAACTATGGTCTCTCTGGGAGGCGGAGAACAATTGTGGGGAGGGACAGGTACTTAGTTCCTGTCCCCTGCACAGGCCCCCAGGCAGCTAATACAGGGATCAGGATCGGAGATGCCCCTGGTCTGGAGCTGTTGCTGCTGAATGCGAGGTAGGTTGGTAATAAATCAACGGCGATCCGGGAGTTGATTCTGGATCGATCGTCCGACTTCATTGTCCAGCCTCAACCTGGATGGACAATGAGTCGGGCCGACTGACCTTGTTCCCGCCAGGTACTCTGTGCAGCGCCAGCCCAGATTGGATGGGCGGGGAGGCAGTGTAGCTGTTGTTTTTAAGGACACTTGGTCTGTGAGGCAGTATCCTGTGCAGACCATCTTGGGCATGGAGGCAGGGCCGGCCCCAGGAATGTGCCATATGTGCGGCCGCACATGGTCCTACAGCCAGCTGGGGCCCCGCACTTGCCTGGCTGGGCAGCAGGCTGCAGCCAGCTTCTCCCCCAGTAAGTGATTCTACCTCCCCTCCCTGGCTCCAGACCCCATCCCTCACCTGCCTCTGCCTTCTGGTAGCCAGCAGCAGGGGCACTCGATCTGGGAGATAAGGCTGTTTGTTTACAAACAGCTCCTCCCCAGTGCTGATCAGAAGTAGCTACCTTGTAAAGAAGGTTCTTCGAGATGGCTCCCAACATTCTCACAACTGGGTTGTGCACGCTCACCCTATTAAAATAATAGACCACATGATGGTCTCGAGCTCCTCTAGTATAAAAAGAACCCTCCCCCTCTGAATGACAGTTTCTTTCAACCCTTTCTAGAAACAGAAGAAAATAATTCCATGTGGGGCTGGAAGGGTGGGTATTTGTGAGAATGATCGGAGCCATCTCAAAGAACCTTGTTTACAAGGTAGCAACCTTCTGTTCGTCTTCGAGTGGCTCCTCACATGATATTTTTACATGCCTCTGCCGGGTGGGGAGTCCGTGGGCACGCCGGTGCATGGGTGGGGCATGCACACGGCTGCACACACATCCCTACTCACCCATCACTCATCCACACCCACATAGTAACCACCGTTTCCCCCGGTTGTTCCGTGCGTGGGGATGAGTGGGGATGCGTGTTAGGCGAGCGCGCACGCACCCCCACTCACCATGGGCCCGTGCACCGCGTCATTCACACGGGGTTCCACCACCCATGAACACACAGAAATCTGCGTGTTCATGGCTGGGAGGAGAGGCCCGTGTAAAAAGAGCACATTCTCACAACTGTCTTACTTATACTATCTTAGGTAGGAATTTAGGATGTAAAACAATATCTTTTCTGTCTTGGAAAATAAATCTGCAAATATGGTTCTGAGATTATTATGGCTGCTATTTCACTAACTCTTCTTAGTGAAGTTATTGCTAACAGGAATACTGTCTTTAAACCCGCACCCCATAACCAGTTCATTTGCACCCCCATATAATCAATTCACGCTGCCTCGTGGGCACAAATTCAGTGGTTATGGGTGGGGGCAGCATGAATTGATTATATGGGGGCGGGGGCACAAATGAACTGGTTATGGGGTGGGGGCAGCATGAACTGATTATGGGGGCACAACTGAACTGATTATATGTCTCTTTTCATGGCATAATGCGCTTAATAAGCTAGCTGCATTTTGGGTGTCTTGTGCATGTGATAGTAGCACCTCTGGACTGGTCGCACCACATACGTGCACAAGGCACAGGCGGCACCGGCAGCAAGAAGCAACAGGCCCTGGAGGCCAGACTGGCCAAGCTCACCCCCTCCCCCATTAAGGTAGTGGATGCAGTAAGCCTCTCTGTGCCTGCCACACTGCCCGCTTGGCTGCCCCTGCAGTGGAACCACTCCTGGGAAGTGGTGGTAGACACTTGGCTGGGGAGGGGGGGAAGCATTAGGAGGCCATGCTTCTCCATGGTTGCTCGGAGGAGTGGAGAATGGGAATCCTTCCTGTCCAGAGGGAGTAGGTTTTAAGTAAATGTATACATTTGCATAATCAGGCCGGTCCTAATTATGCAAATTAGGCCCCGCACCAAGACTTCACACATGGCCTCACTTACCCTGGGGCTGGCCCTGCATGGAGGGGGTCCACCTTGTGATAGATTTGGCAGGAGACGGATTAAGGCTGCTTTTGATATACTGCGCACCTACCTGTACCACAGCATCCCTACACGCTCTAGCGGAATTGGTATCTGAGGTGGTCTTGCTATCCCGAAGACCTTTGTCTTGGGGGATTTCAATATCCACGCCAATGCCAATCTAGGGGGAGTTCATGGACACCATGACAAACATGGGACTGTCTGAGAGGGTTAAGGACCTGACACATGAGGGGGGACACACCCTTGACCTGATGATCTGCATCGGCCTGGAGGCGGGGGATCCGGTGGTGGGAGATGTAATGGTTTTTCTCCTGTCATGGACAGATCATTACCTTCTCTGAACCAGTCTCCTGGTGCGTGTCTGTCCCCAGAAAGGTGCAGGGCCAGTTCGTTGGGTCCACCCCTGGAGACTTATGGAACCAGAGAGGTTCTGGAATGCTCATGGGGAAATGCCTTCCGATCTTGATGATCGCTTACTCAATGACCTCATTACCTTCTGGGACAGCTTGTTGGCTGAGGCTATCGACCAAACGGCTCCCAAGTGTCCACTTCCAGAGAGCCGACGGCGGGGTCACCGTGGTTCATGGAGGACCTGCGCCGGATGAAGCAGGACGACGGTTGAAGTGACGGTGACGCCGAACTCGCACCGAAGCTGACCGATTGCAGCATAAAGCTAGTTTAAGAGCTTATGCTGTTGCGATGTGGGCAGCAAAGAAAGAGTTCTTTGCTGCCCTCATTACATCTGCAAAGTCACCTCCAGCGGGGCTTTTCCGGGTGGTGCAGAGGCTGGTCACTCCGGCCTCTCTCTGCCTTAAACTGGAATTTTCCAGTGCCCACTGTGACATGATTGCAGACTTTTTTGCAGATAAAATCACTCAGATTCACCATGACCTCGATGCTGTACTTATGACAGTGGAAGTATCAGAAGTACAGGAAGCCCCGCCATATATCTGTTGTTGTGGGATCAGTTTCAGTGGGTGTCGCCCGCTGATGCAGCGGATGTCCTTGGGACTGTTCGGGCCACCTGTTGTGAATTAGATCCGTGCCCATCCTGGCTGGTGAAGGCTGGTTAGGGCCATTGCTGGCGGGGGTGGTCAATGCCTCCCTTAGGGAGGGCAGGGTGCCAAGCCATCTCAAAGAGGCGGTGGTGCAGCCTCTGTTCAAGAAGCCATCTTTGGATGTTGACTTCCTGGCCAGCTATCGGCCAGTCTCTAACCTTCCCTTTTTAGGGAGTGGGTGGTGGCCCGGCAGTTACAGGGGCATCTGGACCGGGTCGGTTTTCTTGATCCCTCGCAGTCTTGTTTTCACCCTGGGTTTGGCACGGAGACTGCACTTGTAGCTTTGGTCGATGACCTGCGCAATGAATTGGATCAGGGCAGTACCCCAATCTTGATCTTACTGGATCTGTTGCCGGCGTTTGATACCATTGATCACGAGATGTTGATGGCGAGGCTGCGGGACCGGGCCGGTGTGAGTGGAATTGTGCTTGAATGGTTCTGCTCATTCCTGGCAGGGAGAACTCAACGGGTGGTTTTAGGGGAATGTACGTCATCTCCCCGGAATCTCACGTGTGGAGTCCCGAAGGGTTCTATTCCGTCCCGTCTCCTGTTCAACGTGTATATGCAATCTTTGGGTGAGGTCATGAGAGGGTTTGGCGTGTGATGTCATCAGTACGCTGATGATACACAACTTTACCTCTCGTTTTCTGGAGACCCAGATCCAGCAGTCTCGGTGCTTACCTGGTGCTTGGCAACTGTGGGGGACTGGGTGAGGATGAACCGTCTGAGGCTGAATCCTGACAAGACGGAGGTGATGTTGGTGGGTAGGGCTGAGGGGGTGGTGGCCCCCGTCATTGGCGGGGTCTGCCCCCCTCTGGCTGGTCAGGTTTGTAGTCTGTGGGTGCTCCTCAACCCGCAGCTCCGCCTGGATTGTCAGGTGGAAGCTGTGACGAGGGGAGCATTTCGCCAATTGCATCTGGTGCGACGACTGCAGCCATATGTCTCCGGCTCTGATCTGGCCACCATAATCCATGCTTTCATTACCTCTCGACTGGACTACTGTATTTGCCTTAGCTGCTATTGAATTTTATGTGTCCATTTTTATATATTGTAGTTTTTAGATGTTTTATTATTGTGTTTTATGTTGTGCGCTGCCCCAAGCTGCCAAGTGCAGGAGGGTGCGGGATAAAAGATTTTGTAATAAATAAATAAATATTCACCAGGACTTCGACGCTGCGATTGATATATATGAGGAACTGGAGGTTATGAAAGCCTCGTCTTCTCCAATTGTATGGGATCAATTTCAGTCGGTTACACTCGCCGATGCGGTTGATGTTCTTGGGGCGATTAGGGCCACCTCTTGTGAGTTAGATCCTTGCCCATCATGTCTAATTAAATCTTGCTGGGAGACAATAGTTCTGTTGCTGGCAGGCATGGTCAGCACCTCCGTTCAGGAGGGTAGAGTGCTGGGCTGTCTCAAGGAGGCGGTGGTGCGGCCTCTGCTCAAGAAACCATTGCTTGACGCTGATTCCCCCGCCAGCTATCGGCCTGTCTCCAACCTTCCCTTTTTAGGGAAGGTTATCGAACGGGCTGTGACCCAGCAGCTGCAGGGGTATCTTGATCGCGTTGGTTTTCTTGATCCCGCTCAGTCAGGATTTCCACCGGGTCATGGCACTGAGACTGTTCTTGTGACTTTGGTGGATGATCTGCGCCGGGAATGGGGTCGTTCAACCATGTTGATCCTATTAGTTTTATTGGCTGCATTTGACACCGTTGATCATGAGATGTTGGTGACGCGCCTGCGGGACTGTGCAGGGGTGTGTGGGACTGTTCTAGAATGGTTCCGCTCATTCCTGACCGGAAGAACTCAGCGAGTGGTGCTCAGGGAATATTTTTCATCATACCGGGACCTCTCGTGGAGTCCCGCAGGGTTTTATTTTGTCCCCTCTCCTGTTCAACGTGTACATGCAGCCACTCAACAAGGTGATCAGGAGGTTTGGCATGCGGTGTCATCGATATGCTGATGACACCCAGCTGTACCTCTCTTTTTCAACAGACCCAGGCCCGACAGTCTCAGTGCTTACCCAGTGTGTTTGACGGCTGTGGGGGACTGAATGACGGCAAACCGACTGAGACTGAATCCTGACAAGACGGAGGTGATGTTGGTGGGTAAGCCGATGGAGATGGCGGCCCCCGTCATTGACGGGGTCTGTCTTCTGTTGGTTTCCCAGGTTCGAAGTCTGGGGGTGTTCCTCGATGCGCAACTCCGCCTGGATATCCAGGTGGAGGCTGTGGCGAGGAGTGCTTTTCACCAACTACATCTAGTGCAACGGCTTCGGCCGTATGTCTCAGACTCTGATCTGGCCATTGTCATCCATGCTTTCATCACGTCCAGGTTGGACTATTGTAACATGCTCTGCATGTGGCTATCCATGGTGATGGCTCAGAAGCTGCAACTAGTGCAGAATGCGGCGGCCCGGCTTTCGGTAGGGCTGGGCCACCGGGACCACATTACACCGGTGCTCCATTCTCTGTGCTGGCTGCCAGTGGTTTTCTGAACCTGATTCAAGGTGTTGGTATTGGCCTATAAAGCCCTAAACGGCCTAGACCCTGCATATCTGCGGGACCGCCTCACCCCCCGGACTTTGGATTGGCCCCTGCCGTTATCCGGGGGCGCCTTGCTTGAGGTCCCCTGAGTCTTCCAGGGGGCCACACAGGAGAGGGTGTTCTTGGTGGCCGCACCATGGCTGTGGAACTCCCTGCCGGTGGGGGCCCGGTTAGTACCTGACCTCCCCTCATTTTGACGAAGTTGTAAGACCTGGCTGTTCTGCCAGGCATTTGGCAAGGGTGATGGGTGGGGGTTGGGTTTGGGTGGGGTGGGCGGGGATGAGGGGGTATCTGTTATCTCTGTTTAAAGTTGCTTTAAGTGTTTTTATATTTTGTATGATGTAAGCCGCCCAGAACTGCCTGTGGCAGGAGGCGGGATAATAAAATTTTAAAATAAAATAAAATAAATAAATCCATGGAGAAAGAGAATTGCGAATCAGACCGCCCAAGCCATGGGTGGCATGATGCCATATACCACCCATCTGCAATTCCCAGACATGCTGCCCAATGGAAAAAGTGAGTGAGTGAGAGAGAGAGAGAGAGAGAGAGAGAGAGAGAGAAACCATGGCCTAGCAAAATGTGAGAATTTGACACAAACAGAAATACTATGTAGAAGTTCCATGTTATATACCACAAATATAGAAAACTTTTACATGCCATGCCCGCACTTACCCCTAGCAGCTGCTGCAAAGTCACCAGCAAAAGAGGGGGGAAATTGCACTGCAGTGGCCATTGCATTTCCCATGTCCTGCAATTCTGAATTGGCCCCTGGTAAGCATGATTGGTTGCCTTGCCAATCAGAAATGTCCCTTTCCAGACTGTTGACCAAAAAAGGAAGAATGGAATGCAGTGACATTTATGTCAGTATTGCATCAGAATTAGAATTTTACTGTAAATTGATAAATGGTACAGCAAAGTGGTAAACCCAATGACAGGATCCCGTTAAGCAAATTATTGGTAAAATGAGAATTGAAATTTCAATGGAGACATTCCTGAGTACCGGGAAGTTCTCGATTTGTTTGAGCTGGTATCAAGAATTGGAATTTTGATGAGATTACTTGCATTTGTGAGATCTTGTTTCACCACTGGTTTTGTGTAACCTGCATGAGTGAGTTGCACATTTATTTGGTGAACCTGTCACAATGCTAGAGTCCAAGATATGGCCTCCTGGCAATGGCAAATATTGTCTGTCCCAGAGAAAGGATTAATATTCATGCCACTGCCACAATGTACCTAGCTGTTTGGTAGGATGTAAGAGCTCCCTTGACTTGAGATCAGGTTATGTCCTGAAGACTCTAGCTCTTACCATATTATCCTAGCTGTTGTAATTAATTCTATTAATTCTTCTAGCTTGGGCTGAAATGAATTGGGCTTTTCTGATTCAAAAATCAAATTCCAAGATACATTTCTATTCATAAAATTTGAAAATTTAATGTAACTGAAGTTGAATATTTGTACCTATCTTGACATTATGGTTAAGGCAGTCAGCTACATCTATCAAAGTTGTGGGTTCAAGTTCTACTTGGTTTTGTGCTGTTCACGTAGCTGTAAATGGGTATAAAGTTTTATCGGTGGGGGAAGGCTATCAGTCTCAGTGTAAGCAGGACCACTCCTTCATGTAGCACTTTCCACAGAAACTAGGGTGCCTTAGCCCTTCCAGTCCAATGGTCTGCATGGTTCAAATTGTCTTGGACTTGGCTTTCAACTTGTTCGGTTTTCTAGAAGAGTAGCTGTGTTAGTCAATAGCTCTAAAACAGCACACACACACACACAGACACACACAAAAGTCTTGTGGCACCTTTAAGACTAAAAATAAAATCTCTTTATTTTGGCATGAGCTTTTGTCAGCAAGAGCTGACTTCCTCAGATGCATCTGACGATGTTGCTCAGTTGCATCTGAGGAAGTCAGCGCTTGCTGACGAAAGCTCATGCCAAAATAGAGATTTTCTTGTTAGTCTTTAAGGTGCCACAAGACTCTCCTTGTTTCTCTCCCCTCCGCCCCCCCCCCCCCCCAATCACTCTGAGGAGGGCTGCATGTGTACCTTCTTCCATTTCATTGCCTTCCCTCTTATGATTGGTTTGTCCTTGCTCCCAGTCTATAAGGATGTGAATGTTAGCAAGATGCAAGATGTGATCAGATGACAGAATGTTGTCTCCAGGGTCAGCAGGCTGCTTCTTGTATGCATGGTATATGCAGCAGCTAAAAGTCCCAGAAGTTGCTAGCATCCTGCCCTTGACATATGTTTGCGAATGAGAGCAGTTGATAATATCGGATCTGTCTGGTGTCTTATTGGCTGAATGCAGTGTCATTCAGTTCTCTTGGGGGAATGACTTAGATGAGTTGAGCCTCTGTGAAAACTCCCAGCGTGCTCCTGCAGTTGAATTAATCTTTTAAACAAAGCTCTTGTTTATGTAGTTTGCTTCCAGCCTCTTGGATATTTTTGTTACATGCAGAGTGAGATCCAGTTAACTGCTCTTTGGCTTTCTTTGCCAAATAAACAAGAAAATCATTTGGCATTTGAAGAAAGAAATGGCGACTTTCTAAGGATTTAGCAGAGACAGGCTAGCTCAATGCACATGCAAATCCCAGCAGCCCTTATGCCAAACCCGATTCCCTCAATCCACCTTTCCCTCCCACACACTTGACCTCTAACAGCATTCCACTGCTTGTCTTAAGGCCTTACATGTAGCTTCTCTCTCCCTCTCCCCCCAAGAATGTGATCCTGGTCTGAGCTTTCTAATTGTGTGTAGCGAGGATAAAACTCCTTGCCTCGCTTAGCTGCCCTCTTGCTTGGAAACTCACTCTAAACATTTCCACATGGTTTTACACTCTTCATGCAGAGCTACATTTTTTATTTTATTTTTTACATCAGAAAAAAAAAATCCTCCAGCTTTACCTACCTTGGGCTGCTGGCAGTGACCTCGCCTTGTTACTGTTTGTGTTTCTTTT
This sequence comes from Sphenodon punctatus, assembly GCA_003113815.1. Lineage (NCBI taxonomy): Eukaryota > Metazoa > Chordata > Lepidosauria > Sphenodontia > Sphenodontidae > Sphenodon > Sphenodon punctatus. Next base: position 860,337 of record QEPC01014010.1, read on the forward strand.
GTACCTTTCTGCGGCTGAAATCTCTGTGGGCCTTTAAATCTGTCAGCAACCGCTACCAGGCTTAGTATGCAATTTAGCTCACTGTTTTCACAAGTTTCCCAGCCCTGAAAGCTTTCCAAATGAGCCATTGTGGGGCTGAGTTAAAGAGGTATTGTTCCTGCTTTGGATTAGCTTAGCACGGCTGCGCTGAGCTACACTTGCACCTCTGTAGCCCTCACAATGTCATCTCAGTATATGACCCCCAGACGCTTACTTTTTCAAATATATATTTGGGGTGCGGGGGGGGGGGGGACAGCCCTGGCTGAAACATTGTTTAAAACTGTGTGCCAGACAGAAGTGAATGTTCTTTATATGACACAGACTCTTTCTTTCTTGCATTCAAGCACACACATCTCCTGTAAGATGACACACAACATGTTGATGCACATACTTATGGGGTTTGCATTCCAGTAACACCTAGGCTCAGATGCAGATCAGAGCCTAATTCTGCTAGATTAAGACTTGGGAACCTGCGTCTTACTTTTATTTGGTCCCCTTCCAGATCTCGAAAATTTAATAAAACTTGGAAACCAGAAGGCTCTGTCGCCTAGAGTTAGACCCCTACCCTCAGCACCAGAAGAGCATGTTCAGGGAGAAGGGAGCAGAGGTCATGCACCTGTCACTGCTCTGGAGGACCTTCCCCTTCCTTCACATGCCCCTTAAGTGCCCTCCTCCCTGCCAACTTGAGTCTGGTCCTTGGAGCTTGTAACAACCAACAAAAAGAAAGGGCAAAGAGCTTGTACTAATCTTCAAGTGACTCATAGGACGGGAAAGATTCCTCCCTTGTAGATACTGAATGATAGTCCCTACTTTACAGTGCAAATAGGTGGCTGCATATCCAAAGGATGGGATAAAAGAAGCATGATCTCCATTGCTTTAGATGTGGGGAACTATCTAAACTCAGGGTTTAGAGGTACAGTCAGATTAGGTGACTTGCCCCAAGCATGTCTGTGGGAGGACTGGGAACTGAATTCAGATCAGTGCCTTAATCAAATAAAGATGTACTTATTAAATGGGCCATTAATGAGTTTTATTCACTAACACCAGGCCGCTGCTAGTCAGATATGGCAAGCCGGTACTGACTCCTGATATTGCTGGTCAAAGGGGTTGCCAGCTGCAAGGGATAAGTGTGCATCTCCGTGTCACCTCCATAATATTCTGGTCAGAACAAGTACTTGTCAGGGGATTAACCCTGTTAACCAAGGCTGTTGTCTGCATGGGGGTCCCTTGCACTGGATTACCAGAGGAAGTGGGTCTGACTGTGTGTGAAGTGGGTCCCATCAAACTGGGAGTGGCCAAGATCCTTATGAATGCTAAACCAAAATAAGAACTTTTCAGTCATGGGTCAGACCCCTAAACATCATGAGATCTTGAAAATTTAATAAAACTTGGAAACCGGAAGGCTAATAATAATAATAATAATAAAAGATCCAAGTCTTTAGGGCATATTGTATTCACATTTTCAAGCTTTTCTCTGAAACAATGAGAGCTAGAACTTGGGGGTTTTCTTTTAGGGTGTATATAAATTAGGTGATAGCCTGCACTAGCTCCCACCAGGTGGTGTTGGCCTGCCCATCTATTAGGTTTTTGCCACCATGCATCCCCATTCACCCCCTGCTCATGATGTTCTCCGGGGACATTGCGGGCCCACCGTGTGGGCCAACGTGAGCTAATGTACGCCCACTTTGCCACATCTCATTAATTAGGTTCACCCACAGCCTTGCCTGCATCCAGGTCTGGCAGCACCATACAGTTGCATCTAGTGCAGCTGCTAGAGATTGCACTCTCTCAGCTGACAGGAGGCTGCGAGAGGAGAAAGCGAGGGAACAAGAGCGAGAGCTCTAATGGAAAAGGGGGGTCACAACCAGAGAAGGCTTCTTCCCAGGCCATGACTCCTCCTTCCCATCAGAGGCAGCGCTCCCATGCTCAAATGGCTGCAAGAGGAGAGAGTGATTGCACTCTCTCAGCAGAGAGGCAGCTGCAAGAGGAGAGAGTGGTGGTGTGTATGCAGGAAGCACCTTCTTCAGAGGATATGTGCTTGCATTCCTCTCTCCATTTGGGAAAGGGAGCAAGGGGGGGGCGAGGCTCCTCTAGAGGATCAAGGGGGCTCCTATGCTCCCCTCAGTTCTTTTCCCAAATGGAGAGAGGAGTGCAGGTGGAGATCTTCCTCTTGCAGCTGCCTCCCAAACACCCGAGTACTGCTTCTGAAAGTCTTTGTGGCCAGGGAAGAAGCCTTCTCTGGCTGTGACTTACCCCCCCCCCCCCCCCTTTCCATCAAAGCTAGGACTAGGAAGAGGAAAGCGCTGAGTAGCATCACTAGTGGCGGCTACTGCCAACACATGAAATGTGGGCAGAAAGATGACCGTTTATTAGCTCTACGTATTAAAAATGTGAGAGGGGGCTGGACGCACCGAACATGGACTCCAGCAGGCTAGTCCCTCATTTGATTTCACCCTTACATGTCCTATAAAAAGATATTTATAAAATCTGTCTGTTGTAGCTGGTGCAGTTGTGCTTGTCTTCTTATGCTGGCAGTGTATTTACCAAATCAAACACGGTAGATTTTCCCAACATGAAATGTTACTTCAAGCTGATATTTCAAAGCCAGTTCAGGTCGATCATGACGCAGACTGATTCCAATAAATAGGTGTTGAGTGGCTTGTATGTAAAGTTTGTGATTTCCCTCTCCCTGCATTTCTGCTCCTTAGACAGATACCATTTTCAACACAGGAAATATTGCAGCTGTTTGACACAGATTGACATGTTTAGCATTCCCTGTTCTCGCAGAGATTTGCATGTCAGTGTGGTGGATTGGTATGCCTGCCTGGTAGCTTGGGACCTGAAATCAGGGACACAGGAACCAGCTCCACCACATTTCCACATCTCCAGAGTCTTCCAGCACCATTGTTTGGAATAGAGGATGTCTTGGGTTCTGTGGGTAGACTAATTGAATTGGTGCAGATGTTCTAAGAATAGCGAAAGGTGTGGATTGCCAGAAGTGATGTACTTTGAGTATTCTTGGAGATGCCTGTGTAACACCTGCATTATATTAACCTGTGCAATGGGCTTTTTCACTTCTATTATTTCATGATGTATCAACTGATATCAGGATATACCACTTATTTACTGAATACATCAGTTGCTCCCATCCCACTGAGGTCAGACATAGTGATGAACTCACAATGGAAACCAGCCTGTAAAGAAATTCATGCCAACTGTTCTGCTCTGAGTGAATCTATAATAGGCAGAAATAAAAATATGAATGTAAATCAGCCAGACAGGAAGTGAAGGATATGAAAACATTTGCAAAGACCAAATATTAGTTCTTTACCTGAAAGTGGGACATGTGCTTGCTTTGAGTTAATACATCTGTAGATATTGAAGCAATGTTGATTGTATATTTCTTTTAACACTCTCCAGGATGAACTGGATCTCACAGATAAGAACAGAGAGGCTATGTTTGCACTCCCTCCAGAGAAGAAATGGCAGATTTACTGCAGCAAAAAGAAGGTACTGCCTTTTGTTTAATTCCAGTAGCTAAACAATCTCTGCTTATATCAAGCTGAACTGTGTACACATGTGCTTTTAGCACCAGTGGCTCCATATTTATGCACTGCTGATGAAGTAAAGATGGGCCATTGTTTGCTTGCTGCTGCCTTGGCCATTTTGGTTCTGTGAGTAGATAGGGGGCATCGGTGTCTGGGATTGTGACTTGGACAAAACACCTTTTGACAGGGCTGGGAAACCTTCCATGGGTCACTTTTGCGTTTAGTTAAAGCCATGGCTGTTTGGGGTCTGAGGGTAGAACCTTGGTTGAGCCTGACTGCATTGGGCCCAGCCTGAACCTGGACCTGATGCAACCAGGCTCATTTGAGCCTGGGTCTGATGTGTTTGGGTGGCCTTGACCCCCATGGAGCATTGTGACAACATGATGCTCTGAAAGGGGTGTAATCCAGCTGCCACTACCGCCATCAGTAAGCTCTGCAGCTGGATTGGGATTTGGGAGGCAGTGGAGGTGGGGCTGGGAGAATCGGTCTGTGCATGTTGTGCACTAGGTGTGCACATGCGCGGTTGTGCATAAGATGTGTGTGGGTTGCATGTGAGGTGCACAATGTGCGCGCTAGTTGCACGAGAGGTGCAATCACAGGGGTTTGCCTGGGGTGGCAAAAATCCTTTTATTGGATCTATGTGGCCACATCAAAATGGGATGGAGCTACAACACTCCCCACCTTTTTCCACGAGTGGTGACAACCCTTGAGGAGCTCAATCAAACCCAGGCTTAACAGGACCAGTCAGGTCGGGCTGCAGGCCTCTTATTGTGGATGAGGCTGAGAGGATGTATGCAGGCCAGAAGAAGAGAGGGGAGAGATGGGAGGGCACACTGAGGATGGGGAAGGGGGCAGAGGGAATGGAGGACAGCACATGAAAGGGTGGGAAGCAGAGATAAGGATGCATGTGAGAGGGGGTGGCGCTAAGATGCCAAGGGTAGTGACTGTGTCTGTGGGTTGGATTCATGAATTGGAAAGGAGTCATACTAGCTCTGAGAGCCTGAGGTTCCCCACCCCTACTGTATGGGCATCCCAGTGCTAGCACTAATTCAAGAGTCCCTAAGAACATTTTTAGGCTCCAATAATTCCATAAGCCAGTTGTGTTTGGTGGCTCGCTTCTGGTTATCCTTCCTGCCGGTACGCAGAGCCTGCACGTGGAGACAAGGTGCAGGCTCCTGTGATTAATGTCTGCGTTACATTTTTGCTGGCAGGCTCATCTGACTTTTTCAGCTCTAGTGGGACAGGATCTATTTGTAGCCGTCTTAAAGAGCCACACATTCCATCCCCTGGACCAGCCATCTTTTGCAGGAAACTGCAGACTTTAATGTGTTTAATATGTCGGTTGGATTCACTACATTACACTTTTTTAAGGGAGTAGTTTTGATAGAAGAATGCCCAAGACCTCCTGAGCTAAAGGGGATATGCACTGAAAATCTTTGTATGAGTCTCTAGATGTCTATCAAGTAAACTTCAAATAACCTTTCATTACTGAAAATCTAAGCTATCTGGTATTATAAGTGACCGTCATCCTGCCATTGGGCAATCCAGTTATCAGAGCTGACATCTGCCTTTCCATCAGAATCTAATCTATGTCCATTGGAATGCTCTGGGTTACCATGTCCATCTTTCTCATTGTTACTATGTGACAACGATGCTAAGAGCAGGGCTAGGTTAAACATGATACTGCCTACTGCGCACACTGGTGTATCAGTCAAAACTAGAAAGTGTTTCCATGGAACTGCAGAACGTGCACTGCCATGCAAGTCCCAGGGCTGGATGAAGGGCCGTTGGGGTCCCCATACAAGGCTCATACAGATAGGGTTTACCACCCTCTGGGGTTGACCTGGTCTCCATGGCTTCAGATGGTGCAGGAGGTGGGGTCACATCAGAGAGCTGCTCTCCCCCCCACCCCACTTCTGATGTGACATGCCCCTTGCAGAACATCATGATGCCACAATGCTCGGAAGGGAGTGGGGCCATACTGGAAAGGGGCCTTTTGCCCTGCTCCCGTTCTGATGTGGCTGCGCCCCTTGTGATGTCACAGCATTCTGAAGGCGGCACACCCATGTCAGAAAGGGGTGAGAGACTCCATATGCCCCACCCCTTTCTGGTGTGAGACTGCCTGCTTTGGGTGAAAGCCCAGGGGAAGCTGGGAAATAAAGATTATTATTATTATTATTATTATTATTATTTTATTTATTATATATCCCACCCTTCTCCAAAAGGATGCTGAGCAGCTGACAAAAAGTAATAAAACAGTATTGCAAACAGAAATAGTACAGTATTAGCAAACAAATGCTAAAAAAAGACAGAAAAATGTAAAAAATTGTAAACACAATTTAAAAAACCCTAAACCCTATCCGCTAATCCTCTCTCTAACCCCTCCACCCCATCCCACACAACCTTATTCCCATTCCTACCCCCCTCTCACGAGGGGCCTGTGGGATAGCCCTCATCTCTCCCCCCCCCCGTACCTCCTTCTCATCAGGAGATCGTGGCATAGCCCTCATTCCCTCACCCATATCCCCCTCAACAGGAGATCATGGCATAGCCCTCATTCCCCCACCCATATCCCCCTCAGCAGGAGATCGTGGCATAGCCCTCATTCCCCCACCCATATCCCCCTCTCATCAGGAGATCGTGGCATAGCCCTCATCCCCCCCCGCCCATATCCCTCTCTCATCAGGAGATCGTGGCATAGCCCTCATCCCGCCCATCCCCCCCTCTCATCAGGAGATTGTGGCAGCCCTCATCCCCCACACATAACAATATTTCCCATCTCTCACACACATAAAAAGGTCTATAACATTAACTCCAGGGCTTCTCATCAGCTGCTCACTGGCTGCATAACGGCCACCGCCTGAAGGCTGCCATCTCCAGGTCGCCTGGGCTGCTTATATAGGTGATACTTGGGAAAGGGGAGAGCCAGATGTCGGCAAGGAACAGTCCAGTCCCCAGCATCACACAAACACAAGCCCCATGCAGCCTCTGAAATGGGTGATGAAATGGGCACTTAATAAGAACATAAGTAGTGCCATTCTGAGTCAGACCAATGGTCCATCAAGCCCAGCATCCTGTCCTCCAACAGTGGCCGATCTCAATCGCATGGGAGAAGAATCAACAGTCACAATGGGCAATCCATTACCTATTGTTCACTCCCAGCTCCCGACAGTAAGAAGTTCATCCCGTAAGCTACTTGGTTAATAGCCATTAATGGACCTACTCTCCAAGAACTTATCCAGGCCTTTTTTAAACCCAGCTATACTACTGGCCTTGACAATGTCCTCTGGCAACAAATTCCATAAGTTAATTATGCGTTGAGTGAAAAAGTACTTCCTTTTATTTGTTTTAAATCTGCCGGCA
>QEPC01014010.1:868804-894614 GCA_003113815.1 Sphenodon punctatus
GGGTTTTTTTTAGTTCCCCCACCTATTTTTGGTTTTAGATGGTTTTTCTAGCCCTGTTTAATATTTTTATAATATTTATGATTATTTTTAACTGATTTTATTGTATTTTAAAATGCTGGAAGCCGCCCCGAGCGGCATGGCAGGAGGGGCGGGGTAAAAGTCTATAAAATAAAATAAATAAATAAATAGTTTCATGGAGTGTCCCCTAGTTCTAGTAGTATTTGACAGGGTAAATAACCGTTCCCTATCTACTTGTTCCATACCACTCAAGATTTTATAAACCTCTATCATGTCCCCTCCCAGTCTTCTCTAAGTTCAAGAGACCCAGCTTGTCAAGCCTCCCTTTGTACAGAGGCCGTTCCATACCCTTTATCATTCTCATTGCCCTTCTCTTTACCTTTTCCAGTTCAACTATGGCTTTTTTGAGGTGGAGCGACCAGAACTGCACACAGTATTTCAGGTGTGGTCTCACCATTGATTTGTATAGAGGCACTATGACATCCTCAGTTTTATTCTCTATCCCTTTGCAAATAACTCCTAACATTCTGTTTGCTTTTTTGACTGCTGCTGCACACTGGGCTGAGGATTTCACAATCACTCCTGGATCCTTTTCCTTAGTACCCAGCATTGTGTACTCATAGTTTGGATTATTTTTCCCTATGTGCATCACTTTACATTTGTCCACATTAAATCTCATCTGCCATTAAATGCCCAGGCACCCAGTCTCATAAGATCCTGTTTCAGTTCTTCACAGTCTACTCTTGTTTTAACTACCATGAATAAGTTGATGTCTTTTGCAAATTTGATACCTGACTCTTAACACCCTTTTTCAGATCATTAATGAATACATTAAACAGCACCGGTCCCAATACAGATACCTGAGGCACGCCACTTTTTACATCTCTCCAATGTGAAAACTGATTATTTAGTCCTACTCTTTGCTTCCTATCCATTAACCATTAATCCATAGTAAGACACTACCTCCTATCCCATTACTTTTTAATTTTCTCAAGAGTCTTTTATGTGGGACTTTATCAAATGCTTTCTAGAAATCCAGGTACACTATACCGGCTCTCTCTTGTCCACATGCTTATTTACACCCTCAAAGAATTCCAACAGATTAGTGAGGCATGACTTACCTTTGCTAAATCCATGTTGACGCTTCCCCATTAAACCATGTTTATCAATTTAGTGCCCATTGGTAATAACTGTACTTTTGAGTACCACATTGGGTACTTGATGGACTACCCGGGTACCACTTACTGGGTACTGGCAATTTCTGGTACTGATTTTTTGATTTTCTAATTACCGATTGGTATATTGGGTTGGAAAACAAAAACAAAAAAATTGGGATGGGAAATCGACTTTCCAGGACCAGAAGTTGACTTTTGGGGATGGCAAATAAATAAATAGGTATAGGAAGTCAACAAAATCAGTACTGGAAGTCGACATTCTGAGACACCAGGTACCCAAATCAGGTCCTGATCATGTACTGATTGGTGCCCGATGTTGTTGGGTTGATTGGGTATACTCAGTTTTGCGGGTACTCATTGCAGCTCTAGTGGCAATCCTACCTATGGAGTGGGCTGGATGAAGAGGAAGAGCCAGTCAGCATCAGAGTCAGGGTGCAGATGAGCTGGAGCAGCAAGGTTGGGAAGTAGCCAGTGTTACTGCTACACACATCTCCACTGCTTCTCCAGCTGAGCTCTCATCTGCATGGCAGCCTGGAGTCCTATGGAAGCCCCTAGAGCCATGCATTGTGCACTCCAGGCAGCAGCAGCAGAATCTATTGAGCACCTATCCGGAAGGGTTCACCTTCCATACACAGGCTCATCTCTAGCAGCAACAGGGCTCTCCTCATTGCCCTTTTGTGTTGGCCCCCACCTGTGGGATCCTCTGCTTGTATGCAAGTGCCCCATGTGCCTGAAGCTAGGTCCTCTGGGTTCAGAGGATGAAACAAGCTCCCCTCTGCCAGTGCACCCAGAGTCACTGGGAGTCCCCTCTGATGGGAGACCCCTTCCCCTTGCTGCAGCATAATTAACATAATGGTTAATCCTGTTGGAAATACATTCCTTTGGTTGCATCCCCCCTAAGCACCTCATCCTGTTTGTTTGCTAGAAACAGCAGGAGTAGACAGACAGATCAGGGAACCCTTCCCCCATCCTATCTGTCCTACTCCTGTCAGGACCTGATTGGTCAATCTCCTCCCCCAGGAGATTTCTCATCTCTTTGTGTCTCAGAGAGCTTCCTTCCTCCCTCTTGAACGCACCTAGTCTTAGGACTTAGCATAGATGTAGGCCTTTCCTATCCTACATGTATTTCCTAATAAAGCTACTTAAGCTTAAGCATGCTTCCTGCCTGCTTATTGATGATTAGCTACTCACACTCCTCTGTAAACTCTGCATTGGGCAAATAGATGCAATGATTTCACAGTCCTTGCATTTCCAACAAATCCAGCCCTGGCAAGTGTAGCGGAACTGGAGAGGCAGTCCGGTGCTATTTGGGGGCGCCAGCATGACATACTTCCCAGCCCTGCTTCTCTCACATGAACTCTGATCCTGACTACCACTCCCTTCCCTGGCTGCCATAGACACACTGAGTCTGATGCACATTCAGGGAGGGACTGAGGGAAATCTCTCCAGGTAAGGGAGGGAGACAGGGCTGTGCACAGGTGCTGGGCAGCTGGGCTGGGCCAGAGGCTGCTACCCACTGGCATAGGATGATAGGGCTGGTTGGTGGTCCTAAAGTATAGGTTAGCATGGGGCTCTCACATTCTTTAATCCAGTCAAGGAAGGGTGAGAAAGCAAGATCATTGCCTGGAGAGATTACAATTTAATATTACCAGAGCAAGTGTAGCCTAGCAGATAAGGTGTTGGTCTTGGATTTGGAAGACCAAGATTCAAATCCTGTCTTGGCCATGAACTTGGTGAGTGGCCTTGGACAAGTCACTATCAGTCTCTCAGTTCCCCGTCTGCAAAATGGGAATAGTAATGACCTACCTCCCAGGGTTGTTGTGAGGGTGATCTGGATAGTAGTTTGAAGACTGCAAGTCCTATGTAAATGACAGCAATATTAGATATAATCATCTCAATTCTCCACTGCATTTATTCAGAACTCATTGGCAGCATTCATACGTCAGAGCAGAGTCTTCCTATGTCATGTTTATGAAGATGGAATGCTGGCCTGACCCTGTATGGCGCTTCTTGTGTTCTTGGGTGAACTGTTATATACAGACACACTCATCATGCCCCATCCCCCCAATATTCACCATTCTCCAGATAGTGCAAGTTCAATTTACATGACAGTCAACAGATCATTGCATCCTCAGTCCAAGTGGAGCAAAAGTCAGTTGTCCTGGGTGGGAGGAGGGTTGATCTAAAATAATAGAATCTTAAAGTTGGAAGGGATTCAAGTGTCCTCTAGTCTAAACTTCTTCTTGGCTGCAGGATGACTCCAGTTACAACATTCTCGACATATGGCTGGCGAGTCTTTTTAAAAAAACCCCCAAAAAAACCCCTCCAGTGTTGGAAACCCTGAAAACCTCCCTAGACAGCTTGTTCCATTATTATTATTATTATTATTATTATTATTAACAAATATTTATATAGCGCCAGCAGTGTACCTGGCACTTTACAAAGTAATAAAAAAGACATGGTCCCTGCCCCTAGGGCTTACAATCTGAGAGACAGGAGCTGGGGGAGAGACATAGGAAGGGGAACAGAGGGAGAGACAAAGGGTCTAACATTCATGAAGATGCGAGGTCTCAAGTGCACGTACAGCTCTTACTGCTAGGATGTTTTTCCTGATACTTATCGAAATCTACCATCCTGTAACTTGAGCCCATTATTCCTAGTCCTGTTCTCTATAGGAATGCAGAACAATTCCTTGCCAGCTTTTTGGTGGCAGCCCTTTAGATATTTGAAGACTGCTATCGTGTCTCCCCTTTGTCTTCGCTTTGCTGGGATAAACCTGCTAAGTTCTTTCAGCCTTTCTTCATAAGACCTCCTCTCCAGACCCTTATCAAATTTGTTGCCCTCCTCTGAACCCACTCCAATTTGCTAATGTCCTTCTTAAAATGAGACACCCCAAACTGGACACGCTACTCCAGGTGAGGTCTGACCAGTGCTGAATAGAGATGAATTATTACTTCTGCTGACTTGAAAACATTACCATCATAGGAACATAAGTAGTGACATACTGGGTCAGACCAATGGTCCATAGAGCCCAGCACCTGTCTCGGATAGTGGCCAATTTTGGTTGCTTAGAAGAAGTACCCAACAGATCACAATGGGGTGATCCATTCCCTGTTGATCACTCCCAGCTTCCAGCAGTAAGAGGTTACATTCCCCCTAATCTACCCGGCTAATAGCTGCTAATGGACCTCCATTAGCAATGCTTCTGTTAGTGCAGCCTAAAATTGTATTAGCCTTTTTTGGAACCACATCACATTGCTGACTCATGTTCAGTTTTTGATCAACCAAAGAAAAGTCCCTAGATCATTATCACACATGCTGCTGCCAAGCTATGTATCTGCCGTCTTATAGTTGTGCATTTGTTTTTTCTTCCCTAAATGTTGAACTTGACATTTATCTTGATGGAATTTCATTTTGCTAATTTCAGCCCAAATTTCCAATTTAGCAAGATTTTTTTGAATTTGAAGTCTATCTTTAAACATGTTATCTACCCCTCCTAGATTTGTGTCATCTGCATACTTATGAGTATTCCCTCCACCCCTTCATCCAAGTCATTAATAAAGATGTTGAATAGGACCAGACCCAGGATAGAGCCTTGTGGGACCTCACTTGATACGTCCTTCCAGTTTGATGATCACTTTTTGAGTGTGGTTCTTCAACCAGTCACGAATCTACCTTGTTGTAGTGTCTTCCAGTCCTGATTTGTGCGTTGCACCTCTGCTAATAGCCTTAGAAGATGAAGTCACTAGATAGAATTTTATAGCCACAAAATTATAGAGTTTTCTACCTATGGATTTGAACCTATGTGTTTTCAGTGGAGGTTAGGCTCCAAATTGCAATTTTTGTCTTTGAAATTGACAAAATTTCAATTTTGAAATGTAACATAAACTCTCTCCTGTGAGATTCCTTAGTCTCACAGGATCAGACCCTCAGCTCTCCACTGCTCTTATTAGACACCTTTCCAGCTTTCAATGTGAGGTCACACTGTATCCCAGCCTGTGACTATGCCATCTGTCTAATGTTAACAAAGGGGATGTCTAAATGTTTAAAAAGAGTTTCTTTTAATCATTTAATCTTTATCCTGTGGTTTGCATTGTCAGCAGAAACCTCTCATAAAAATCCAGTCTGATATTGTGCAGCACTATGTGGAGCCATAGGCCTCCAGTCTCCATTCCGCAGTTCCAAGCACAGCTGCTACCTGATGTGCAATCCGCATTCATTGTTCCCTCATCATTTGAAACTGAGAGCTCTTGGATTTGAGATGCATGTTAAGGTGCAAGATATCATTATGTATACACCAGAATTAACCAGAATCACTGAACTTTAGGTAATAGAGTTGTAACCATTTAAAGAACAAGCAAATGTTCCTCTCATTATTAACTATTTATATAGCACTTCCCATGTTCAAAGTGCTTTACATTCATCATTTAGTTCACCCACACAATAGCCCTGCGAGGTAGGCCATTATTATTTCCATTTTACAGAAGGGGAACTGAGGCTGAGAGACAGTAACTTGCCCAATGCCACCCAACAAGTTCATAGTTACGCTGAATTTGAACTTTTGTCTCCCTGAACCAACCCAACACACTTCCCGCTAGACTGTTGTCCACTACACTGACTCTTCAGTTTTTACTTCTTTCAGGAGGACCAATGGATTGTTTTGTGTCTTGCTACAGTAGAATCCTACCAATGTAGCCATCTTGGGGGCCGTGTTCTTATCTGAATTGGGGGTTTCTGTGTAAGGGGATTTCTATCATAACGCTGTACAGAGTCAGGCTGCACTCTTCAGCTTGTTTCTGCTCTTTCTGTACTGTAAAGGGAGGTATTTTGTATTCTGCTATAGTAGAAACCTACTTATGCAGACATCTCAGGGGGTATTTTTTTTCTGGATTAGGAGTGCCTGTAAAAGGGAGTTTGTAACATTATGTGACTGAGACTTGTGCAGGATATGTCCAGAATAAGGAAGGATCTAGCTTTAAAGGGTCTGGATGAGTAGTGATCATTCTACTGTACAGTCAAGATTTGAAAGGTCTGTATGTATATGTCTGTATATAATATATTAATATTGGGTGGGGGAAGGCTGTGTAACATAATCATTCTGCCACAGCTGAGTGTAATAACTTTGGACCCAAGTCTTTACTCTTAGTTATTCCACTGTAAATCCATGATATTCCTTTGAGTTAGTTTTGATTTGCACCATTGAAAATGAAGAGTGGATTGTATCTTTTGTATTTGTACGCTCTAAAGTCCCATGGTTATAACTCCTAGACAAATGGTGAAAGAAAGTAACCCTAGTAGTTTACCCAGAATGTTCTGGTTCTGGCAGACTGACTCCGCCACCCTTTTAAGGTCACTGTTTCATCAGTTTCACTATAGGCTTGCTGACTTGAAGAAAGAAAAGACTGAACTTGCTCTCAGCATTCAGCTGAAGTGTTGACATTCCAATGGAGAATATGTTTATGTTTAAAAGGACACTAGAATGCTATCCTCATTCTAAGGGACATCAACAAAGATAGGCGCTCTGTTTTTTGTCTCTCTCACTCTCTCAGCTTGGGTCACAGTTTCCATGGTGCAATGCCGGCTCATTTTTTTATCTTAAGAACAGAGGTCATTTTGGGGCAGGCTCTTAGAATTATATATTTTTTTAAAGCAGGGGGGTGTTATTGTTTTTCCTTCCATGGGAAAAGCATAGAATATTTTTAGTTTCTCTACTTTTTTTTCCCTATTGAGGACTGTAATTGTCTGAAAGATTTTCAGCTGCTTAGAAAAACCTCCTCTTGCTCTAAGGGCAGGCTTCTGAAAGAATAGACCCAAATTATCATGTTAACAAGCATTTTGATGATTTGAGATGCTTCAGGCTTTGGACACATCTTAGGCTGGATTTTTAGAGGTGTGTGTTGAACACCTGCAATGCTCACTGTTGCTGAAATTTAACATAAGACATTTGTGACCAGGGGCCAAGGTTTGGTTGCTGCCTTTGTAAATGTTAGTGATGCCTGTTTTAGCCGTTTCTTCTGATTCTAATTGTATTGAAACTTGGGCTGTAATGAATATGACTTTTCGTATTCACAAAGATAGTTCACACATTCGCTCCCAAGAATAAATATTCAAAAACTCATCTCCATCAGTGTTCCAAAATTTGCAACTTTGTTGATTTAGTTCATCTTTGTTGATTCTCTTTCTGTTTGGTTATTCAGTACTTCATGCGCTTTGGTGGTACTGTAGCACTAAACAGTACCATTAAAGTACCAGAACACTAACTAACCTGTGGCAGAGGGAGAGGGGGCAGGGCCAGGGATTCCTTCCCCGCACTTCTGGCCCGGGGGAGAGGACTTAAAGGCAGCACACCTCTTGGCCACCGCTATACCGGCTCCTGTACCGTTCAGCCCTCTGTTAGTGCTTCTTGCAAGGGGCTGGGAGCCATGAGAGCTCGCCCCTCTTTACCCTCTATAAGGACTGCTAATTGGAGGGCTTCAGCTGGTGCAGAGGTTGAGAGTGTAATCACCCCTTCCCTGTGGCAGAGGGAGAGGGGGCGGGGCCAGGGCCAGGGATTCCCTCCCTACACTTCCGACCCAGGGGAGAGGATTTAGAGGACTTAAAGGCGGCACGCTTCTCAGCAGTGCTGCAGACACACGCCACAGGCCATGCGCCGCAGGCCACGTGCTGGTAAAGGGCCCTTTGGCAGGGACCAGGCAGCTGGGGGCGGGAGGGGAGAAGTGTTTTTGTGGTGGGGTTAGGGAGGGGTTGTTGGGGCTTGTGAGCGTTGTTAGTGGTGTGTTAACGGTGGAACTTTGGTTTGGGGGGGGTATTTTATTAGTGAGGGGTTGGGATGAAGGGGAAGGGAGTGTTGTTTTTGGAGGGTGTTTTATTTATTTATTTATTTATTAAAAATTTATCCCGCTGCTTCCCACCACAGGTGACCCAGCGCGGCTGACAACAATCAGTATAAAACAATCTCTTATCATAAAACATAATCAAAAATCAACAAACATAAAAAAAAACCTCCTTCATCCTCTCCCCCCCCCCCCCCCCCCCCCCCCCCCCCCCCCCCCCCCCCCCCCCCCCCCATCCCTCTCCCTCGCCAAATGCCTGACGGAACAGCCAGGTTTTGCAGTTTCTACGGAAGGCTGGAAGGTCCGGGGCCACATGTGTCCCCACCAGGAGGGAATTCCAGAGGTGTGACGCAGCCACCGAGAACACCCTATTCTGCATGGTCTCCTGGAAAACTCGGGGGACCTCCAGCAAGGCATCCCCTGATGACCGTAGAGGTCGATCCAGAACCCAGGGGGTGAGGCGGTCTTGCAAATAAGCAGGGCCCAAGCAGTGTAGGGCTTTATAGGTAAAAACCAACACTTTGAATTGAGCCTGGAAGACTATTGGCAGCCAGTGCAGATATCGAAGCGCTGGTGTAATGTGCTCCTGGCAACCCAGCCCCACCAAGAGCCGAGCCGCCACATTTTGCACTAGCTGCAGCTTCCAAGTCATCACCATAGGTAGCCTCACGTAGAGCATGTTACAGTAGTCTAACTGAGAGGTAATAAAAGCATGGATGACCGTGGTCAGGTCCAGAACTGAAATCCGTGACTGAAGCCGCCGAACCAGATGTAACTGGCGGAAGGCACTCCTCGCCCCAGGCTCCACCTGGAGATCCAGGCCAAACTGCGCATCGAGGAGCACCACCAAGTTCCACACCTGGGAAGTCAGTGGAGGACAGACCCCCATCAATCGAAGGGCTGTCACATCCACCGACTTACCCACCAACATCATCTCCGTCTTGTCAGGATTCAGTCACAGTCGATTAGCCCTCATCCAGTCGCCCACAGCTGCGAAACACCGGGTAAGCACTGAGACAGCTGGGCCTGGGTCATTTGAAAATGAGAGGTACAGTTGGGTGTCATTCACATACTGGTGACACTTCACCCTGTACCCCCTGATCACCGCACCGAGCAGCTGCATATACACGTTGAACAGGAGAGGGGACAAAACAGAACCCTGCGGGACCCCACACGAGAGATCTCAGTGTGATGAAAAACAGTCACCAAGTACCACCCGCTGAGTTCTCCCAGTCAGGAATGAGCGGAACCATTCAAGAACGATCTCGCCCACCCCTGCACTGTCCCGCAGGTGCGTCACCAACATCTCATGGTCAGCGGTATCAAATGCAGCCGAAAGATCTAACAGGATTAATAGGGTCGAGCGACCCCGGTCCTTTTCTCAGAGGAGATCATCTACCAAGGCCACAAGTGCTATCTCAGTGCCATGACCAGGGTGAAAGCCAGACTGAAAGGGATCAAGATAACTGACACGGTCAAGATGCTCCTGGAGCTGTTGAGCCACTACCTGTTCAGTAACCTTCCCTAAAAGGGAAGGTTAGAGACAGGCCAATAGCTGGCAGGGAGCCAACGTCAAGTGATGGTTTCTTGAGCAGGGGCCGCACCACCGCCTCCTTGAGACAGCTTGGCGCCCTGCCCTCCCGTAGGGAGGCATTGACCACCTCGGCCAGCAATGGCCCCAAAGTCTCCTGGCAGTTCTTAACCAGCCAGGACAGGCACAGATCTAATTCGCAAGAGGTGACTTGAACAGCCCCAAGCACCCCCACCACATCAGCAGGTGTCACCGACTGAAACTGATCCCATAAAATCGGACAAGCCGGGGTTTCTGCATCCTTTCCTCCTCTACTGTGTTAAGTGCAGCATCGAGGTCTTGGTGAATATAAGCAATTTTTTTCTGCAAAATAATCCGCAAAAAGGTCACAGCAGGTAGATGTTGACTCAACCCCAGGATTGAGGGAGGCTGGACTGACCAGCCCCCGCACAACCTGAAACAGTTCCGCTGGATGGGATTTAGCAGACGCTATGAGGGCAGCAAAAAATTCCCTCTTTGCTGTCCGCATAGCCATGGCATAGGCTCGTAAACTAGCTCTATGTCGCAATCTGTCGGCTTCAGCACGAGATTGACACCACCGTCGCTCCAACCATCACCCCTCTTGCCTCAGGACCCGCAGTTCCTCAGTAAACCAAGGAGACCTGTGGGGGCCGTTGCCTGGGTAACGGACGCTTGGGAGCCATTTGATCAATGACCTCTGTCAGCAAGATATTCCACAACTTGACAAGGTCATCAATGAGGCGGTCATCAAGGTCAGAGGGTAACTCCCCCAGAGCATCAAGAAACTGCATCAGTCTCCGAGGGCGTACCATCCTAATAGCCCCCACACCCTGCTGGGGGCAGACATGCGCTAGAAGGGAGGTCCGTAGGAGGTAATGGTCCATCCATGGCAAGGGCACAGTTATCTCCCCCCCCTAATGGAAGTTTTTGGGATGTCCTGTTCCCCCTGTGGGAGTGGGAGCAAGAGGGACTGGGTTTCCCTTAGTGAGAGGTTGTTGGTTTTTTTTAACCCCTATGCGAGGGATATAAATTGCCCCCCGGTGAGGGGGATTTGGGGGGAGGGGGTCTCCCTTGCTTGACAGACGGGACAGCCACGGGGGGGGGGCAGTCATTGGGCTGGGGGGAGCCCACAGTCATTGGGGTTGTGTTGGGCCAGGGGAATTATGGTCCTTCCGGGAGCCTGGTTACAGGACAGGTGTCCTTCTCACTGGCCCCTGGGCAGGCGGTGAGGTGGTCAATGACTGGCCTGGGCTTGATGCTGTTAAATGTGAGGTTGGTTGGAAATAAGTCAACAACTTTTCGGGAGCTAATTTAGCTCTGGTGTTAAGTAATGTAGTCCAGGGGTGGGGAACCTCATGCTCTGGAGCTGAATGTGTCCATGGCTAGTTTCCATTTGACCCTTTCTAGTTCTCCAAGTACTGAAAGAGTAGGCTTAAGAGCAGAGACGAGGACCTGCACACAAGGATAGGGGATGGATGCATGGCACAGATCTGTGATCCGGACCCTCCTCTTTCCCCACCCTGAGTGCACCCCTTAAAACGTACAGGAAGGCATTCTTGGTGACTACTCTATCGCTGTAGAATGCCCTCCCGGTGGAGCTCCACCTCGGCCTCCCGGATCACCTTACTTTCCGCTGGTGTTGTAAGACCTGGCTTTTCTGCCAGACATTCGGTAGGGTGGTGGAGGAGGCTGGGATGGGTTCACTGGTTTTGTGGGTGGGTTTTTTATTGTACAGATCTGAATTTATGAACTAAATTTTTACTGCTGATTTTATTGTATTTAATGTTCTTATTATCTTTATTGCCCTGAGTCACCATGTGGTGAGAGGGGCAGGGTAAAAGTGTATTTATAAATAAATAAATACCCCTGCCCCCAAGTGGCACCTCAGAATGTGTATAAGTTTTTAAAGTGTCCCCAGGCAGGGAAAAGATTCCCCACTCCTGATCTTGTCTAACACCTTTCATAATCAAATTGAGCCCCACAATACTTCTGCTCAATGTGGTTCCATCGACAGTATGCTTTTGTAATAGTGCAGGGGTAGACAAAGTTTCTTGATCCTGAGAGCCACATCCATGGCCCCATGTACTGTAATGGGGCCAAGAGCCACATGTGGCTCTAGAGTCACAGTTTGCCCACTACTGTAACAGTGGATACTTTACATTACAGTTATGCAATGATATCCACACCCTTTATGTAGAACGCTTATCAGGTGTTAATGGGGGAGCTAGGGCATAAACAAGAAGAAACTATTAACCTAAAATGCTAGAAGTTGATTACTAGAGGATGGAATTGCCACCATGACCTGCACTCTCAGTTCTGGTGTAGGCCCATGAATTCCTCAACAGCCGGCTAACAAGCAAAATATAGATTAGTTTACAGAATATACTGCCTCTGAGAAAAAGGAACCCATTAACCTGGGTAGTTCTTTGTATCATCATAAATCCTCCTCCTCCTCCAGTTAACTCCGATAGTAAGAACCCAGGTTAATACGGGTGGGACTATCGGTATCGGATTAATCTGATAATACCGACAGTTACCGGTACCAGAATACCGGATTGTTAACATTGCCGACTTTACCGGAGTTTTTACATCACCGCCAGTTAATAACGACCGCAATGTTAAAAAAAATAAATGGTAAAATCTGCAATGTTAAAAATCTGGTATTCTGATCAATCCAGTATCGGGAGATCCGATACTGGTAAATCCGGTATCCAGTAATCCCCCTGGAGTCCCACCCCTACTAATGCTTCCTTTTCCACAGCAACCGTAATATTAATTTTAATAGAGCCTGCAGGAATATGCTTGGATTACAGGCACATTGTAATTAATAATGGGACACACCATTCCACATGGAGTTTAGGACAGGCAGTGGTTGAGAGTAAAGGAAGTATTGCCATTTTTTGAGGAGAGGAACTAAGACTCATAGTTTAAGCGACTTGCTTGGGGTTAGAAAATGAAACCTGTGGCAGACCCATGAGTTTCATTACAGTACTTTATTGGCAAGGCTGTTCCTCATGCTCCAAGACTTCTCCCTTTTTACACCTGTCACTATTTCCAGCATTTCAGAGAGTCTTTTATGGGGATGCACCAGATCTCCCTTCTTTATCAAATTTCCGTGTGGCCAAATAGCCTGCAATGGTGTTGACATAAAAACAAACAAGTTGTCTTTTCACTGGAGATTCCTTCTTGCTGTGGAAAACTTATGTCTGGGATCAGGTGGCCAAGAAGACTCTTTCAGGACTTTTCATTAGTCATTTCCGTAAGAGTCTATTCTCTTCCCACAGGGGTGTGTTCCTAGTCGTTTGTGGTACTTTTGACGACAACTGGAGAAGTTTGATTCCCATGACCAAGAAAGTGGGTAAACTAAGTGCCATAGATCTTAGGGAAATTTATTTTTGTTTGGAAAAGAAAATTACTGGCCATTCATGAGCTATAAACAAATCATCACAGAAAGAGAAGCTCAAGTGCAAGCATGTGGAAGGAAGGTGATTTGGTTACACAGGCCTGGCTTCTTCCATGGCTTTTTACCAAGCTGCCAACAGGATGCTAGGAAAGAGTAGAAGCAATCAAAAAAGGGAAATTCCATCAGCCAAAAATGACATAAATACCAGCCATATAGGTAAGCAGTTGAATATGTAATTGAATATGTTTAATATTGCTGGATATGAAGAAACTGAGTTAACAGCAGTGAGCTGAAGGAGCGAGAAGCAAATCCAGATGCCCTTGCCATTTGGGGGAATGCGATCTCATCAGCTATCACAAGCCACACAAGGTCAATAGACTAATAGTAAATGCAGACTTCCAACAGTTAAATGAAGGTTTGGAAAAGGTGTTGATGATTCAGGGACTGCTCTAACTAGAGCTGAAATGAATAGTAGGTTTTGTATTTGTGGATGATATTTTTATTTTTTAGATAGCCCTCTGAATAGCCAAATGATATCCATAACCAAGCTGATATTTTGGTCATTTCAGTTCAAATATGTCATTTATTTTGGTTGTTTCATTTGGGCTACTTTGGTTACTTTGTTTCAGCTATTGTGAATGTGCAATAGCAATGAAATGGAGTAACCAGATACTGAAATAAACTAACCAAAATATCCGAAGCATGTATCTGATGAAGCAGGACCGAACATCTCCTTCATTGAATCTGAACTGAAGAGAGCAAACTGGTTGGCTATTTCATTTGCCATGGATATTCATTTCAGCTCTAGCAGAAGTGTCCTCCGGTTTGGAAGGCCCCAACTGATGATTCCTTGTCCCCTCAGCGAAACCCAATTTAAAATGACAATTATTGTCCCTTCCACCCTCTCAGAGAGGAGTCCAGGCATTACTCTTAACCCCAATCCCCCCTTCCTCTCGTGGAGGGGTTTGGGTAATCCTTATCACTCCCTGCTCCCAACCTCTCCCTCTCACAGAGGACCTCAGTTGGGATTGGCCCCAACTCATAGTTTTGAAACCTCTGAATAAATAGATGATTCATTGGGGAATAGTGAGAGGGAAGAAAGAAAGGTATAGTTGGCCTGCTTGGTGTCAGTTTGTTGGGTTGTTTGGGGTGGGTGGGTGTGAAGTGTTCCTTCCTTGAACTACTTGAGAATGGGGGAAATTGGCATAAACGGTTGCAGGTGGCATGAGTGGCATTAAATGGAAGCTCAGAGATCAGGGAAATTTGTATCTTTAGGCTAAAGCAGTTATGGCAACCGACTAGCAGGAGATCTACAGAAAGCAATGTGGCAGATAAGAGCTGCCATATTGGGTCATAACTGTGGGTCATCTAGCCCAGTAGCCTGCCTCTGACAGCCATGTATGCTTAAGAGGAAGTACACAATAGCAGGGCATATATGGAGTGATCATCCGCTGTTGCTCACTCCCAGTTTCTGGCAGTCAGAGTTTGCATCTTCTGACCATCCTGGCAAATAGCCATCAATAAGAACATAAGAAGTGCCATACTGGGTCAGACAATGGTCCATCTAGCCCAGCATCCTGTCTCTGACAGTGGCCAATCATGGTGGCTTGGGAGAAGCACCCAACAGGTCACAATGCGGGATCCATTCCCTGTTGTTTTCCCACAGCTCCTGTCATGTTCCCTGATCCTGTCTGGCTAATAGCTGCTAATGGACCTATCTTCCAGAAACATGTCCAAACCTCGTTTAAACTCAGCTATAGTACTGGCTCTTACCACAGCCTCTGGCAGTAGATTCCACAACCCAATTGTACGCCGAGTGAAAAAATATTTTCTTGTATTTGTTTTAAACTTGCCACCCATGCATTTCATGGAGTGTCCTCTAGTTCTAGTACTAGCTGAGAGGGTAAATAACTGCTCCTTGTTTATTAGTTCCACACCACTCATGATTTTATAGACCTCTATCATATCTCCTCTCAGTCGTCTCTTCTCCAAACTGAAGAGCCCCAACCTACCAAGCCTCTCCTCATACGGGAGCCCTTCCATGCCCTTGATCATTTTTGTTGCCCTTCTCTGTACCTTTTCTAGTTCAGCTATGTCTTTTTTGAGATGGGGCGACCAGAACTGCACACAATATTCGAGGTGCGGTCGCACCATTGATTTGTATAGAGGCATTATGACATCCTCAGTTTTATTCTCTATCCCCTTCCGAATAATTCCTAACATTCTGTTTGCTTTTTTGACTGCTGCTGCGCACTGCGCTGTGGATTTCATTGTATTGTCCACAACCACCCCCAGATCCTTTTCCTGAGTGGTAACTCCTAGCTTAGTACCCAGCATTGTGTACGCATAGTTTGGATTATTTTTCCCTACGTGCATCACTTTGCACTTGTCCACATTAAATCTCATTTGCCATTTAGATGCCCAGGCACCCAGTGTCGTAAGATCCTGTTGCAGTTCCTCACAGTCTGCTCATGTTTTAACTACCTTGAATAATTTGTTGTCGTCTGCAGATTTGATCACCTCACTCTTAACACCCTTTTCCAATACACCTACCCTCCATGAGCTTGTTTTGCCATCGGACTTCATGGCATACTATGGCAATGAGTTCGACAGATTAATAGTACATTTTGTGGTAGAGGATAGGGAAGGTATGTGTCTTGGAATGCTAAGATATTTCAACCAAATGAGTAGGCTTTTGGTAAATATGTTCATAGGCCTCAGCTGTGTCTGGTAAATCCAAGTAACTACAGGGAGAAGATGTAGGACAATGACTCCAAGATCGAAGAAGGGATCTTGGAGTCATTGGGCTCAATCCCATGCCCTGCGTTAGCTGCCCACAAACCCACACACACGTGCACGTAAATCACGCACATGTCCATAGAGAATACATTGTGCTGCCCGCGGATCCCGCTTGGAGTTGTGGCCATTGTGGACAATACATTGAAATCCTCAGCTCAGTGTGTGGTGGCAGTTGTCAAAAAAGCAAACAGAATGTTATGAATCATTCAGAAAGGGATAGAAAATAAAACTGAAAATGTCGTAATGCCTCTATATAGGTCTATGGTACGAACGCACCTGGAGTATTATGTGCAGTTCTGGTTGCCACATCCCAAAAAAGACATAGTAGAACTAGAAAAGGTAGAGAATGGCAAAAAAGCTGATCATTGGTATGGAACGGCTCCCATATGAGGATAGGCTTGATAGGTTAGGGCTCTTCAGTTTGGAGAAGAGATGACTGAGAGAGGATATGACAGAAGATTATAAAATCATGAGTGGTGTGGAACACATAAATAGGGAGCGGTAATTTACCCTCTCTAAGAGTACTAGAAGAAGGGAACACTCCATGAAATTAACTGGTAGCAGATTTAAAACAAAGAAGAGAAAGTATTTATCCCACTCAGCGCACAATTAACTTGTAGAACTCACTGCCAGAGGAAGTGATTATGGCTGTTAGTGTAGCAAGTTTTAAAAGGGATTGGATAAGTTCTTGGAGGACAGGTCCATTAATGGCTATAAACCAAGTAGGTTTTGGGAACGAAACGTCTTACTGTTGGGGATTGGAACAACAGGGAATGGATTGCCCATTGTGACCTGTAAGGTACTTCTCCCATGAGAAAGAGATTGGCCACTGTCCGAGACAGGATGCCAGACTTAATGGACCATTAGTCTGACCCAGTATGACACTACTTATGTTATGTACTATTTTGTCGTCATGCCTGTAATTATAAATCAGTGGCTTGTGCTGGCTGCACCCTCACTGTGTGGAAGAGGCTACATGTTTGAACAGGCACACACATTTGCATACTCTTCTAAATAGTGAGAGGAAGCTGATGCTGCTGGCATCGCCAGCAACTTTACATCTGTCTGCACCGACGATGTTGATGATGGTGATGAAAATGAGCCAACGGAAAAGGAAGGAGAGTGGAACATGAGGGAGTTTTTAAAAACTAAAAATGTAATGTGTAGTCTTGCTGTAATTTAAACTTCCATTAAGATGGGATTCTGTCCAGAAACCTATGGAAAGATCTGTGCCAGATGCAGTTATTGTAAAGCTTAAGCTTGTTTTAAACACTACAATTATACAGTTTATTTAAATCAGAGTCTGAGGTCTCTGAACATGCTTGGTTTAAAAAAAACAAAAAACCGAAAGAAAGAGCCTGGTCTTCAGATTACACAGCAATGCATCCAGAGACACCCCCCATCCACCCCCAGGTCTGGAATGTGGGACCATTTCTGATGGAGAAAATGGGAAATATGGTCTTATTTAGTTGGTTTGGTGGCTGCAATACAAGGGGCTCCTATTCTCCCATCATTTACACCTGTGTCACTTAGGAGCAAATAGATTTCACGCTGGTGCTAAGTTAGAGCAGAAGGGGGTTTATTGCATATATATATAATGCCAAAATATAGACAGCCATCTTAACCCATTCATGATGGAAAATGTGACTGCAGTGTCATAGGAAGCAATTCAGAAAACGATGTGGATTCAATTCTGTGCACTTGTTGCCAGTGTCTTGTGGTCAAAACCATCTTCCAGCAAGTGATTGAGCAGAATCTCTAGTCTGTCATCTTCTTTGGAGACATGTGGTGACAGTCTTGTTTCTTCTAGTCCACAGTGAAGAGTCCAAAACTGAGAGGAATTTCTTAGAGACTTGTGTGAATGTGTTTACCTTTGTTGTATAATTTGGGAATGGATTCATGGCAATGGAACTTGAGAAACTTGAGAAATGTGGGTTCTGTCCCTTTCTCTGCCTCTGGACCATGGCATGTGACCTTGGGAAAGTCACTTTGCCACTCTGGGGTTTTGTCTTCCCTCCAATACTTTGTCTCTCTTATCAAGGATTTAAGCTCTTCAGGGCAGGGAATCTCTTACTTTTTAGGTGTGTTATCATGTAAAAGATGCAGCATTCTCCCACCACATGTCTTGTCTAGGGCTGAAATGAATATGTAGTGCAGATACCAAATTTGACTAATTTGGTGTATTTATATCTCTTTAAACAATGTTTATTCACTTCCTACTTCATTTCCAGTTAATTTTGGTTTGGTTGGTTGTGGTCCAGTTGAAGCCCTGGGGGCTTTCTTCTTTTCCTACCTGCTTCAGTGGGACTGTGTTGGAGAAAGTGACTTCTGGATTGCAGCCTTTGGTTCAGTTTATTCGGTAACTTCATTTATTCTGTACTTTGATGGTTGGTACTTGGCTCACTTTGGTGGTTAGTGTAGTATTATTTAGCACAGAGCGACACAGGGAATAGAGTGAAGAAACCAAAGAAACCATATAAATGAACACATAGTACCAAATAAAAGGAGTAACCAGATAAATTAGCATGAAATAGCTGAACAAACAAAGATGCAAACTTTGCAACTGTGACAAAGATCCATTTGGGTATTTCTGCATGGGAGTAAATCTGCGAGTTTTCTTCTTTGAATAGTCATAATCTTTTCAGCCCTGATTCTTTTCAGGATTCAGTCCAAAGCACATACCCTTTAAGGTCCCTCTTCACAGCATGTACTTATTTACAGCGACCAGTTCCCACAGGTACATTGCTACATGAAGGAGGTTCCTTTGAGTGAAGACAATCCCTTTATAAGATTGATCTTCCACAGCCCAGAGCCAGGCTCCCCTGAGCTACTTGATGTTCTGCACCTCTTTGGTGGTCCTGGCCAGCTCTGTTAGAACAGGCCTCTCTGGCTTTGTGTATATATGGTGCCTAGGCTGTTAGCTAATTATTCCTAGAAAATCGTGTGTCTAATGGCACACAATGATTGCTAGAAGGCTAGTTGCTTTGTGGCTTCCCAGTCCTTCCCCTGGAGATGCTAGTTCACAGTCAGAGATGGATAACCAGACTATATGAATCTAATTTTTCCTACATACCATATTAGATGGAGTAATGGTTTGATCTGGGATATATATCACAGTGATCTGGCTAATGGGTGTGTACACCACTGCCCTCTCCTGGATGGCATTAGAATATCACAACTTTGTCATAGCCCTGTGTTCAACTAATCGAAGGACAGTTTCCATTAGACAGAGTGGCACAGTAGCAGCCTGTGCTCTTGCGGTCCTGGAAAAAGGATTGTTATCAGTGTATCGGCAGTCAGATTCCAGAGAGGAGAGTAATGTTTGCCGTTCTCTGGATTAATTTTGCTTGGAAATTTGGGGCGCTCCACAAAACGCTGAGAATACTTGTCAGTGCTAATCACACAGGAAATGGTGCAGTGACCATGTCTGCCTAGCGAATAGCTCAGTTCTCCTGTGGTCTGTCCGCTTTCAAAATAACAACCTCTTGGGACCTGGTTGGCTTTTGGGGGCATGAGCTGTGTGAAAAATTCTGGATTTGTTTCAGTTTCAAGTTGTGTCCCATGGGGGATCAGACACGTTTTGTATTCATTAAGCAAAGTGCACCAGCAGGGCAGACTCCATGACTACAGAAGTTTAGGACATGACTAGAAGCTGAGAAGTAGCCAGCAGGAAACCATATTTATAAGAGCAGGCAAGAGTTGCACAAAGAAATCAATGAGATTTCTAATGGTGAATGAAGAGTAACTGTTTGAGCATTTGGTAGATCAGCACTAGGAAGGTACCCTACTGGATGAAAAGAAAAGTCTGAGAATTGGACCCAGATTCCTTCCCTAACCAGGGCCTGTCCCGCTGATCTTTTTCTAAAATTTCTCTCTGTTATTTTGGATATTGGTGTGTTCTTGTTGGTTCTAGTCTCCTACTTGTAGCTATTGGTGGGATTTTTCTGTGCAGCTAGTTGGGGTGTGGCAGGTTTGTAGTGGTGCAGGGCGTTGGACTAGATGACCCTAAATGTCCCTTCAAGCTCTGTAACTATTTTGCTGACCCCTCCCCCAGAGGCTGACAAGTAAGTCTTTCCAAGACCTCTGCCTCACTCCTGTCCTGAGGTGGGACATGTTGTCACGGCTTCACTGGTCTCAGCTACGTGCTGAGTGCTGTCACTGTCCATCTACAAAGGACCATATAGAGTTCTGGAGTTCTGAATAAGGATTATCCCTTAAAATAAAGGACCACCAGCAACCTTACTGAAGAGAAACTGCCGAGTGGAGGCCATGAAGCTCTGTCAGCATTGTAGCTGTGACTGAATACCAGCCCTGTTCCTGGCTGGACTTCATGTGTGAATTACATGGAATCAAGTCATTTCTTTGTGCCTTGTTTCAATCAGTCCTGACCTACCTGAGGGGAGATACCGTGAAGGTTAATCTATTGTTTGGTGTGAATTTCTTTTAAAGGAAGGTGCTACATCAGGATGGAGTAGTTTCTATTTCTAAGGGTTTCAAAGTACCTCAGTGTTAAGGATTAGCACCTAGCATCCATTGAGAATCCATGGGATTTTGGTACTTAATTTCCTTATATGCTTTTGAAAATCCCACCTTTACAGACTGACTCCGCATGATCAACCAATCGATCCATTTTTATTAGGAATTGGCTCACGCCCTAAATAACTAAAAAACAAGTTACATTAAAACATAAAACCAACAATTTATAGAGTAATAAAATAACAGGGAAACAAACCCCAAATAAATAAGCATGAATCGAAGGACAAAAAGAATATACTTCCTAAAACAAATAATCTCCAAGGGAATTTTTAACTCAACAGAATACTAATAGGTAGGTAGTAATAACTCCTTCCTGATAACTCCTAGCTTAGTACCCAGCATTGCATACTCATAGTTTGGGTTATTTTTCCCAATGTGCATCACTTTGCACTTGTCCACATTAAATTTCATCTGCCATTTAGATGCCTAGGCACCCAGTCTCGTAAGATCCTGTTGCCGTTCTTCAGTCTGCTCGTGTTTTAACTACCTTAAAGAACTTGGTGTCATCTGCAAATTTGATCACCACACTCTTAATGCCCCTTTCCAGATCATTAATGAATACATTAAACAGCACCGGTCACAATACAGATCTCTGGGGCACACCACTTTTTACTTCTCTCCATTGTGAAAACTGACCATTCAGTCCTACTCTTTGCTTCCTATCCTTTAACCAGTTACCGATCCAAATTAAGACACTATGGGTGAAAACAGACATGACGCTAACCACCCTTTAACCACCCTTGGTGGTTATTGATGCATGTTGCAGGGCTGTATTGGTGCCCTATGCAGCCCTGAAACATGCATAAATGACCACCAAGGGTGGTTAGCGTCATGTCTGTTTTCACCCTATATCCATATAGGTATCAACAGGGGTAGTTCCACCCGCATTGCCGAGGTTCGGAGTCTGGGGGTGGTATTGGACTCGGATCTCCGCCTGGATCGACAGGTGGAGGTGGTGGTGAAGGTTGCCTTCCACCAGCTGTTTCTAGTGCTGAGGCTGCGTCCATACATCTCCAGGTCGGACCTGGCCTCCCTCATCCATGCCTTCATTACCTCGAGACTGGACTACTGCAATGCGCTCTACGTGGGGCTGCCCATGTTCCTGGTCCGGAGGCTGCAGCTAGTGCAGAATGCGGCGGCCTGGCTCCTGACAGGGATGGGTCATTGGGAGCATATAACACCTGTGCTCCGGACTCTGCACTGGTTGCCGATAGTGTGCCGAGCTAGGTTCAAGGTATTGGTGTTAATCTATAAGGACCTTCACCGTCTGGGCCCCTCATACCTCAGGGACCGCCTCGCCCTCCACGCCCCAGAGTGGCTCCTTCAGTCTGCCAGGGGTGCTTTCTTAGAGGTCCCCCGTGTTAAGTGGGGGGCTACAATGGGGAGGGCATTCTCAGTGGCCGGACTGCGTCTCTGGAATTCCCTCCTGGAGGAAACTCGCCTGACCCCGAGCCTTTTGATTTTTCAGCAGGCCTGTAAAACCTGGCTTTTCGCCCAGGCCTTTGGGGAGGGGGGGATAGGGTGTTGACTCTCCCCTGCCTTTTGTTTTGTTTTATTTCTAAATTTTGTTCCCCAATTCTGTTTGAGTTTAAATTATCGTGTTTTAAAATGTTTTTATTATGTTTTTATGGAATTGTACGTCACCCCGAGATGCCGTAGGCATGGGGGGTTACTCAGAAATATTTAAAATAAATAAATAAATAACTATAGAGATTTGGGGCTAGGGGAGATGGTGAGGCAATAATCTTCGAGCTTTAATGGTACTTAGAGCCTGATTGTGGAGAAGATACTGCTTGACTATTGCAAGGACTTTGAATCGCTGGGAAGGAAAAGGCTACTAAAAAGAAAGATGGAAGAAATACTCCCTTGAATTAGGTCATGGAATGGTTACCGGATTGAGCAATTGAGGAGAGAAGCAATCATGACAGCCACAGGTGGAATTAAGGGCATTAGTATAGGTTCTATTTAAGTGGTGAGTCATAGTAGTAGACATCCTCATTGTCGAGAGGTTGTAGCCGAAAGTGGTTAGCAGAAAGCCACTGTCAGGGAAGAGAGCAAACAAGAGATATAGTAAGTTTTGCATGGAGCATACGCAAATTTTACCAGCTTTTATCTCCATAAGCTTTTCCTTTGGGAGCATAAAAGAATATTTTTGCAATTCTATTACAGCAAATTAGTATTGAAAAAAGAAAAATAACATCTCTCTTCTTGGGGAGGTGATTATTGATGTCTCTCTGCGCTCTATAACCGGAAGTTGGGGAGCATAGGATTGACAAAGAGTTAAGCTCGTATGAAGTCAGGATGGAGTGAAGGTAAAGCCCACAAGTGAAGGGGAAACAAATGGGGGTGTAGAGTGGAGTAGAGTTATTTTAATAAATTTCATTGGTTATTTTTTATGGAATTTATATGATTGATAACCTTCTCATTTGCCCTCTCCTTCACAGTCTCTCCTCTCCCTGCATACCAATAGAATCACACTGATGAAGAGTTTCACCCGAAATGCGTTTGTGGTGTTGTTTTTATATCTTAAGTTGAAGTGTGGATTTTAGAAGTGTATAGACAATATAGGACATATGGGTAGATGTGCTAGCATGTTCAGAATTTGGATTATATAGAGATGGATATACATTATTAATATCTATTTATTATTATTATTATTATTATTTATTATTATTAACAAACATTTATATAGCGCCAGCAGTGTACCTGGCACTTTACAAAGTAATAAAATAGACACGGTCCCTGCCCCTAGGGCTTACAATCTGAGAGACAGGAGCTGGGGGAGAGACTTAGGAAGGGGAACAGAGGGAGAGACAAGGGGTCTAACATTCATGAAGATGCGAGGTCTCAAGTGCACGTACTTGGCTTGGTTACGATGAGAATGACAGCAGGCAGGTCCATGTTGCAAGGATAAGGGTAAACCGATCGTAGGTATAGGAATAGTGGCTCAGCAGGATAAAGAGTCAGACAGAGCAGAGCGAAAGAGGTGAGTTTTAAGGAGAGATTTGAAGGTATGAAGGGAGGGGGCAAGGCGGATGTGGACAGGGAGGGAGTTCCAGGCATGGGGGGCAGCAAGTGAGAAGGGACGAAGGCGCTTAGGGGAGCAGGGAAGGCGTGGAAGGGTGAGAGAAGGGACAGAGGAGGAGCGAAGTGCACGGGCTGGAGTATGGAGGGCGATAAGTGCAGAGAGGTAGGGGGGAGCAAGGTTGTGAAGAGCTTTATAGGTGAAGACTAGGAGCTTGTGCAGGATTCGTTCAGGAAGGGGAAGCCAGTGAAGCGAAGAGAGGAGGGGCTGCACATGGTCGAAGCGACTGGCGAGGTAGATGACCCTGGCAGCAGAGTTTTGGACAGAGATGAGGGGAGAAAGGTGAGACCGGGGAAGGCCAGTGAGAAGGAGGTTACAGTAATCGAGGCGAGAGATGACCAGAGCATGAACAAGAGTTTTGGCAGACGAGACAGAGAGAAAAGGGCGAATCTTAGCAATGTTATGGAGGGAGAAGCGACAGGATTTAGCAACAGAGTCAATGTAGGGTTTAAAAGAAAGGGGTGAGTCAAAGATGAAGCCTAGGCTACGGGCTTGGGGGACAGGCAGGATGGTGACTCCATCAATAGTTATTGACAGTGAGGAAGGAGAGGAAGGATGAGGGGGGAAGATAAGGAGTTCAGTTTTAGCCATGTTGAGTTTGAGTTGACGTTGAGACATCCAGGTAGAGATGTCAGAGAGACAGTTGATGAGACGAGCTTGAACAGAGGGAGAGAGAGAGGGAGTAGAGAGATAGAGTTGAGTGTCATCAGCATAGAGGTGGTATTGGAAGCCATGGGAGGCAATGAGTTTGCCTAAGGATGAGGTATAGATCGAGAAGAGGAGAGGGCCAAGAACAGAGCCTTGAGGAACACCAACTGAGAGGGGGAAGGAGGAGGAGGCGGAGTTGGAGAGAGACACATTAAAGGAGCGGTCAGAGATTGGTTTCTTGTATATTGCATATTTGACATGCATATAGCATATTTTGAATTTTATTAAATAGTTTCACTTATCCTTCCTTGTTTTTGTACGTCAGTACACTACCTCCTATCCCATGACTTTTTAATTTTCTCAAGAGTCTTTTATGTGGGACCTTATCAAATGCTTTCTGGAAATCCAGGTACATATCTACTGGGTCTCACTTGTCCACATGCTTATTTACACCCTCAAAGAATTCCAACAGATTAGTGAGGCATGACTTACCTTTGCTAAGTCCATGTTGACTCTTCCCCATTAAGCCATGTTTATCAACATGCCCAGCGATTCTGTTCTTAATTATAGTTTCCACCATTTCCCCCGGCACAGACGTCAAGCTTACTGGTCTGTAGTTTCCAAAATCACCTCTGGATCCCTTTTTAAATATCGGGGTTACATTTGCCACCCTCCAGTCCTCAGATTTTAGCGATAGGTTTACTAACAGTAGGTCTGCAATTTCATAATTGAGTTCCTTCAGAACTCTGGGGTGAATATCACCTTCTCCTGATGATTTGTTAGTATTTAGTTTGTCAATTTGCTCTAGAACCTCCTCCAGAGTCACGTTGATTTGTGACAGCTCTCCAATTCATCACCTATAAAGTAAGGTTCTGGCGTGGGTATCTCCCCCAAATCCTCTGCAGTGAAGACCGAAGCAAAGAACTCATTCAGCTTCTCTGCAATGTCCTTTTCCTCCCTAAGCACCCCCTTTTCACCATAGCGTATAGGTAGTCACATAATTCTCTACACATTGGATACGACAGTAAAATATCTGACCTGCAAACCCCAAACCACTTTCTCCAGAGTAGTTCCATTTAAAGTCAGTGGGAATACTTTGAGAATTATGAGGCTCTCTTTGCTATGCTTGGAGACTGAAGATTTCCAGCCACAGAAAAGATGCAGCACAGGCAGCAGTTTTACAGGTTTTCCCCAGTGACTTAAATCTGTCTTGAAAGAAATGCCTGTCCGGTGAGAGAGGAATTCAAACTCCCTGGCTCATTTAAACATGGTCCGAATTGCACATCAAAGAGGCTCATGTGCAATTTGGACCATGAGGGGGTAATTGCGGGGAGTGTACACCTCTGTCTAATAAGAACTGAGGTTCTTTAAGGCCTTTTCATAGTACTGAAGACAGGTTGCTTGTGAAGGTGACCAGCAGTTATTGTTAATCATTTATATAGCACTTACAATGTTCAAAGTGCTTTTCAGTCCTTTTCTAGTTCACTCTCACAATAACTTGCTGGATTCCCTTCACTTCCTTGGCTTTTGTGGCTCTGTCCACAACTGGTTCTCCTCCTACCTCTCTGACCGCTCCTTTAATGTCTCTCTCTCCAACTCCGCCTCCTCCTCCTTCCCCCTCTCAGTTGGTGTTCCTCAAGGCTCTGTTCTTGGCCCTCTCCTCTTCTCGATCTATACCTCATCCTTAGGCAAACTCATTGCCTCCCATGGCTTCCAATACCACCTCTATGCTGATGACACTCAACTCTATCTCTCTACTCC